>JANHZT010003051.1:70222-82630 GCA_032468215.1 Stegonotus admiraltiensis
TAGAAACAAACCAGCAATCAGCATGGCTTGCACTGGAACACGAACCATGGCACATCTATCACTGCCTAGCCTACCATATTCTGAATAAGCTACAGTTTCTAAGTGGTCTTCATGGGACAGCCCATGTAAAATGCATTGCAATAGTCCATTTCTGAAGGAACTAGGGCATGAATGACTATCTGACTATCTCAATCTAGGAAGGAAAAGGCACAATTTGTGTACCAGATTTCTTGCCTGGCCACAAATGCTATCTACTTCTCAAACAGGAGCTGTGAATTCAGGATGATCTGATTTTGTGTACTAATCTTGAATGGGGAAGTTCTCCCTCTTCAAGATTAAAGATGAGATCCCCAAATGAGGGGTCATGGGTATAACTTGTCTTCCCCATCAGTAATGACTGAAACTGACCCCTGCTAAAGAAAGCAAGCCAACATTAAATGGTGCCCCCCTCACCCAAATCTTACAGTTGGTCCTGATGGATTCTGTGGTTAACAGTATCAAAGGCTGCCAAGAGATGAAGGGACACAAGAACAAATATACACCTCCATACTGGCTCTATCAAAGATTGTCAGATATGATCACTGCTGTCTCTGTAGTTTACCTCAGCCCAAAACTCAATTGAAATGAGTCCAGATAACTCAGTTCCTCCAAAAAGCTCTGCAGTTACTGTCTGAGTACATCATCTTTAAGCTACCTTGAGGTAAGCTAATTTTAAACTTTATATGGGGTTTAACAAAACCCTTTAGGTCAAAAATATTGTTCTTGTTCACACTATATGCTTAGACAATAGTTGTGTCATTCAGAAGAGAAGATCAATGTCACAGGTTATACAGTCACTTCAAAAGATTTTGTTCTGAAATATTCCACCTGTTGCTTAAAGAAGATATCACTATATGCATACGCGTAAGTTAACCTTGAAAGGCATATTCTGCTATTTAGTAATCAATAAATTTGGCAGGTATTTCTACAAGGAATCAATAGCTAAAGAATGAAGATTTCCTGCATTGCTGATTTCTCACCCCAACTCAGAGTGCAACAGAGATTCTTATTGGGTGATCTTGGTCTCATATTTGATAGTAAAAAGGAGCCAGATCTCTAACTTCAAAAGGATACAGCCAACAATTTTTCAATCCAAACATTATACTATAAATGTATTCTCATAAGATTACATCCATTCAGGTTATATGTTAATCTGATTTCCTCTGCCAAAAATGTTATCTATAGCAGTATCTTAAACAAATTGGTGCACTTAAATTAGTTTGGTGTGTCTAATGCCAGGTAATCTCTTGATTAGATATCTTTATCAGGTACATCTTAACGTACTAATGAGAACAATTTCAAAAGTGTTCTGAGTTCAACAAGCACAGTGGATGGAGAAAAGTGGAAAACCAGAGTAAAGTCAAAACTCTCTTGTTTGATAAATGCTCAAAGACTTTGTGAATATATAAATACAAACAAGGGAAAAACTTCTGTAGGGCAGTAGAAGTAATGGGCTAAAATAAAGACTAGGGCAATACATTGTTCCCAGTTGAACACACACTCCCATTACTCTATAGTATTATCAATTACCTTTGGATTATTACATTTTCCTCCCAAAATGAGTCACGGACAGCTATTTCCTAATGGAGAAGTATTACTGGCAGTGTATTAATGAACAATACATTGTTAATGGGGAAAAACTTCAAAGGCTCATAAATGCATTTCAAAGAATACAATATATTTGGCGTGTATAGTCACATATCTGGGGGACATGGCAAAAAATGTATCAAGGAACACACTGGTCCCAGTGTAATTAACTAATTTTGATCAAAGAGGTTTAAGAATTGAATGACCAGGGAATTCAATTATGAATTTCCCAGTGTACCACTGTTTGTTAAATGTGTTAGATAATTTCCTGTGGATGGTTACACTTGTAAATGTGTCCTATACTTGATGTATGTGTAGGTATATGGAGAGAGACAGAAATAGAGAAAGAGAAACATTTTTTAAAGGATCAACTGAAAAACATGGGTTGTGTAGTGAAAAATGTGAAGTGCTCCAACAGTCTCAACTTCAAAAAACAATATAGTAATTTTTATGGCATTCCCAGCAATAAATTTCCAAGAAGTTCCAGATTTAGTTGATTAAGTATTTGTTCTCTGTCCATAACCAAAATGAGGTGAAGACACACATTTTTCCAGCAGAAGGAGAGTTGACATAATAATGATGTTGCTGAGGGGAAAAGATTTCCATTGCCCCCAACCCATTTCACGGAGATACAATTTTATTTTATTTTTTTTAAAAAAGAGTATTACAATTCCAATATATTAAATACACTGCAACATAGATTTAATGCATCTATTTTATTTATTTTAATGGGAAATAGTTATTTGGTTTTTGTAAGAGATATGATCTTAGAAAGTTACAGAGAAAGCTATTTATGATTTGCTTACTTTTTCTCTGTGGTGGGGGTAGTCTGTTGAACCCCATTCAGAATAATATTCTCTATAAAGAAGAAAGTTACATGATTGGAACAATTCTAAAATAAGGGGATTTATTTGGGGGTTAATTTAATGCAAACACTTATTAAAGAAATACACTTTACAACAAACAGAAAGAAAAAAACCTTCTGAAACTTATGTGAATTAAAACTGGTTCAGCTGGCTTCTGTATTGGCTATTTAAAGTTTTCTTTGAAAAATTAGTTAGTATTAATTAAATTACCTATCATATTATCCTCATACTTCACTTAAGCATCCCAGGGCCATTTACCTGCTCCCTACACTTATCCCTTCTGTTATTTTCTGGGTTCCAAACTGTCCTGTTATTTTAAGGACATTGCTATTCCTGTTTAATATACAGTAGGCATCACATAAGAAAAAAACACAAGATATATTACATTTGGTTTGGAGGGCTGCATTTGGCCTTATATCATATGCCAGAAAGTGTATGATAATGTATATACTTTTTAAAAAAGCCGTTTGCTAGCAGACTTGTCTGCGGTATACATGTGGTTATGCTTCTACCACAATTGGAATTAGAATAAAATAAATATAGAAAATGCCTGAGGATAGAACTAAGACACAGGCCAGTAAAACAGAAAGAATTCTAGGAAGAAACTAACAATGAATTTTGATAAAAAATATCTTAACACTTTTCTATAAATTAGATCATATACCAGATACTAGTGGAACTTAGTCTGGAAGGATTATAAAATGAGGAATGCGAGAATCACAAATGCCTTATTTGATTCTTACATAGATGGACTACAAAATGGTTAATTATTTTACCTATATAAATCTCTGTCAGGAAAATATATGCTGAGACAGATTTTGATGCAGTAATATTTAATGATTTAGCAGAGAAAAAGCACTTATGTTATTTTCTTATAATTGTCTGTTCAGTATTTGCAGCGACATCTGTTCACTTCACATAGAGTACAGGGAACAAACCGATACAAGTACTAGTACAGGGAGGCAAATATGACATTCTCAGTATTACTGAAACCTGGCACAATGGAACACATGATTGGAATGTAGTATTGAAAAACTATAGACTGCCCAAAAGGGGATATGTGTGACATATGTAAAGAATTATTAGCATTGAAATTCATGACCCAAGGATAAAATTGGTCTGAAAAATATCTGGATGAATACATATTAAAGGAAAAAACCCCAATAACGATGCTCTTATGAGTGTTTATTACAGATGACCCAAACAGCAGTAGATATAAATAAATTCTTCACAAATCAGGTGTTCTGGAAACATATCCATTCTGATAATGGGAGACATCAACTATCTGAATATCTCTATGGCAAATAGGAAATCCAAAAGGTTCTCAGTATGCCTTATAGACATGGTCATTTTCCAAAAGGGATTCAGTGATATTGAATTTTTTTTCTAATAAGGAAGAAATGCATGATGAAGTAGAAGTTGTAGGAACCTTGGGAGAGAGTGATCCTTAAATTAATCACATTGCAGGAAGTCATATTAGTATTCTAGATCTGAGATGATTTCAATGAGCTAAATGAAAAACTATGAAGGATTCCATGGACAGAAATTTTGAAAAGAAAAACAATCCAGGAAATTCTGAAAAATAAGATCATTATGGCCCAAGTAGAAACCATACCAAGAGAGAAAGTACAACAGAGAGCTAATGAGATATGTGTGCACAAAGAACTTTATGATAATCTGAAGAAAAAAGGACAAGTTTTAAAAAAATAGAAAGAGGGGCATATAACAAAAATATATAAGAAAAGAAAAACAGAAACAGCCCAGATCTTAAGGCTTAGAACAAATTGAATGCCAAAAACAACAAAAAAGTGTTATTTTATTTGGAAAAAGAAAGAATGCAAGGTAATGAACGATCTGCTGGTTGGTTTGTTTTTAAAGGATTTTTGTAAGTATTGATGTCAAATTGATTGGGCTGAAGATTCTTAGGTTGACTTTCCCCCTTTTTTAAACAACAAGAACTCTTCTCCAATCATCAACACTTCCCATGACTCCAGGAGTTCTCAAAGATTACAGTCATCAGGAGGGTTTTGAGGAGGGTAAATGAAAAACCAGATGCAGAGAAACCAGGTAGGCAGTACCTGGCTGAACAGTGATCTTTGTGAGCAGAATCTGGGTGTCCTCCTAGAGATGTGAACTCACTGAAGAGTGTCAAGGATATAGATACATATGATATTTCCATGTGTTATAGTATGAATGAAACAGAAATCCCACATCTTTGAAAATAAAGGAGGCATGTTTCAGTGTGCCTCTCCCCCCAGCATTTCTGAATTAACATTGTAGGCAGATGAAAACTCAAATTGTTCCTGCTATTTTCATCAGTGAATAATTAAATTGGTCCAGAAGGCAATAACCGGGGTTGCTTAAGCACTTTCATAGACAGGTCTACATCTTCCTGAAAGAGTAATGACCCTGCTAGAATTAGGGATCCTGACTTTCTCTTGGAAAGCCATATGTCCCTTTTGGGCACTATCATGTGTTTACAAAATAGCTCCATTGCTATCAAACTCAGCTTCTGTGGTGGAAATACATTTGTCCTTAGCTGATGACATGAAAAGGTTTCTCTCCTCTCTCCCCTCTAGTATTCTTGCCTATTGCACAGAGCTGTTTTGCTCACTTTACAAAAGGAGATATATTATGAATTTTCCTTCATTCGCTTTTCTTTTCTAAAATCACGTATAACAACTGATTTGTGTGTTGCATGAAAGTTATGCAGTCCTTTAGATGCATTTTCTATTTTATTTTTCTTTGATTCAAAAATATGTCAGTAATCTTTTTGTTAACATAAAAGATAAAGGATTAGTAATGCAAGATGCAGGATTTTTTTTTTGTAACCTTCTTGAAAGCAGCCTATAGTTTCTTATCAGGCTTTAACATTCATTTTCCTGAAATGGGAAAAAAACCCTTTATTTCTTTTAAATAAAATGAACTATATTTGATTCAGATGAGCAGTGGTAGCAGAAAAAATTATTGCAGCTAGAAAAATTGAGCAGGCCCAGGTTGGCTTTCCTCCAGACCAGGTTCATATACATCACATATTTACACTATTTTAATTTAGAATGCAAAGTCAAACCATTTGATCAGAAACAAATTATTATAAATGCAGCTATGTAATTAATTTCCCAGTGTACTTAAGACTCACAAAGTCCTGGGGGTCTGTGTGAGGTGGTGGGAGAAGGCCCAAATGAGGATTTATATATGCCGGTGCCAAGGGTAATGGGTCAGAAGGAGCATTTCTTTCTTTGTATAGAGAAATTGGATATCCAGGCCTTAATCTTTTCTAACAAGTCAGAATAGGCCTAGCTTTGGGCAGCATATTGAGCAGACATAATTAATGTGCATCTCTTCAGAGTCCTAAATTAAAACTATTTCTCTTATTCTGAAAAGAAATAAAAAAGCCCTGTTCTCAGCTCCCATGAGGACTACAATTCTTTAGATTTGGGAAATCTTTTTGTCACCTCCAAAGAAAGCAAAAGTAGTACCACTAGTAATAGGCACCTTGGGTGAAGTCCCCAAAGGGATCTGGAGCACCAAGTGAAACCATTGGCATCGACAAAGTCATCATTCTCTAAGTGCAACAGTCTTGGAACAGCTGATATCCGTGATGGCGAACCTATGGCACAGGTGCCACAGGTGGCACCTGGAGCCATATTGGTGGGCACATGAGCTCAGCTTTTGTGCACCGGCCAGTTGATTTTCAGGCCTTCTAGGCCCACCAGAAGTCAGGAAACACACTGTTTCCAGACTCCGGAGGGCCTCTGAGGGGGTGGGGAAGGCCATTTTTGCCCTCCCCAGGCTCCTAGAAAGGCTCTGGAGCCTGGGGAGAGAAAAAAACGGGCCTACCAGGCCCACCGTACCATCGCATGCCAAAAGCGGCCAAAAGCAGGGAGAGCGCGGGGTGGGCAGGGCACAAAGAATTATGGATATGGGCACTCATGTGTGTGACCCCACCACGCTCCCCCCGCTTTTGGCATGCGATAGCAAAAAGGTTAGCCATCACTGTCTTAAAGATATTGAAGATGGAAACAGACATAGAAAAACAAGGAAAGTCTTCCTAAAGTTTTCTGAAATGAGAAGAAGTTTCTGACCTTGAATTGATGTGTTAAAGGAGGCTCTGGACAGAGAGTGATTGATTCAAGAAAGATCAAAAAAATCTTTGTTGGGATGTCAACTTCTGAGGTATTTTAGAAGATATTCCCAACTTACTGGAACCTAGAGTCACTCTGTGAGTGAGATGGGTGATCTCTAAATTTGGTATGTAAATAAATTTAATAAACCTCTAGTCCCATGATGGCGAACCAATGGCACATGTGCCAGAGGTGGCACGCAGTGCCCTCTCTGTGGGCATGTGAGCTATCGCCCCAGTTCAGCTCTGCTGCTCATGTGCGTGCACCTCCCGTCGGCCAACTGGTCTTTGGGTCTCTGCCACACATGTGCAGGGGTGGGGCGCATGCAGGGGGCCATGCGCGCATGTGGGGGTATGCACATATTGCATTTTGAGGGTTTGGGTGCACTTTGGGCACTCGGTTCGGAAAAGGTTAGCCATCACTGCTCTAGTCCTAGAAAATGAAATTACATCAGCACTCTGGTCATTACCAAGCTGAAAGGCTAACTATGCCAACAGATCTGGAGAAAAGCTGAGTGGTCAAGGACTGGAAATGATCAATTACATACCAATGCCAAAGAAAGGAAACTTAACAGAGTGTGCAAACTGTTGTACAATAGCCTTAATTTTACATGCTTGTAAATAAAATAATGCTTGGAAAATTAAAACCTTGCGTGGAAAGAGAGACACCAGATGTTCAAACTGGTTTTTTGAAAAGACCAAAGAGCAAAAGATATTATTGCTGATGGATGCTAAATAATTGAGGAAGCCAAAGAATATTTTTTTAAAAGGTCAATATGTGCTTCATGGAGTACAGAAAGGCCTTTCACTGTGTCAACCATGTCAAGTTACAGAATGAACTTAAACAAATGAGAAACTCAAGAAGTTTTATACCTTTAATATGGCTCTTTTGCTGTTTTAACTTTTGAGTGGGAGCTGCCCAGAGTAGATTATAAAATGGAGGCCATATAAATGTTATAAACAAACAAACAAACAAACAAACAAAAATCTCCTTGTCCTCATGTGAAACCTATACACGGGTTAAGGAAGCATAGTATACAAGACATGTAGTAAAACCAGGGGTGGAATTCACTTACTTTCCCTACCGGTTCACAAATGTGAGTGCGTACATCCATGCATATATGCCCTACCTTCCATGCATGCAATTTGCTGGTGCACGCACCTTCCATGCATGTGCCCGGCTTCAAAAATGTGCCTAAATAGGATGGCATAGAGTCAGACCAGTTCAGGCAAACTGGCTGAATACCACCCCTGAGTAAAACAGTTTGACTGCAGGTCAGCAAAGAAGTGAGGCAGAAAGAACTTGTATACTCTCCCTTTATTTATTCAAAAGACACACAAAATAATTATTGAAGAAAGCCTGACTGGAAGAAGATGAGTGTGGTTTTAAAATTGAAAAAATGTCAACACTTTGCACTAGGCTAAGGCCGCTGTTCTGCAAACCTAAAAAATGCAAGTGGTCTGGAAGCTCCAGTAATGAAAGTGAAAGGGCACTGTGAAAAAAATAAGATTGATATTACCATGTGTGGTGGACATGCCCAGAAGCTAAAAATGATTGGAATAAAATTAAGACATGGTTGGAAGAAATGATACAACAATGTATTGATTTAAAACCAGAGCTGTTCCTACTGGATCACCTTCCAGAGAAAATTAGTAAAGAAAATATTTATTTGATTATACATGTAATAACAGCAGGAAGGATTGTTTTTGCAGAAAATTGGAAAGCAGAAAAAATATCTTTGGAAGGAGAAGTAATTAAAAATTTCTTAGACTGTGCAGAAATTAATATATTAACTTTGATGATCAAAGAAAGAGAGGATCCAGAATATTTTAAGATATGGGATCAATTTTACCATTGGTTAGAGAAGAGATATAGGTAAGCAAATTAATAGTTATGTAGGAAAATGGTATAATTAGAATAGTGTGCTGTAAAAGATTTGGTGAAAATGAAGACAGAAGAAACAACAAAAAGATGAAGCCATGGAGAAAATACCGAGATGTCACATGGAAGGAATGACTGATGTATTAAATGTTTGTTTGTGTATAAAATAAAAGAAAAATTATATTAAAAAGGAAAGAAATAGGATTAAGTACAAAGAAGACCAAATTAATGACAACAGGTACAGTAACCAAACTTAGAACTTGTACCATGGATATTGAAGTCGTGGACAGCTCTTGCTTTCTAAAGTTATCAATGTTAAAGGCAACCCCGCCCCCACCGTCCCCGCACCGAGAAATACGAAAGCATTGGAAATGCTATGATGTGGCTAGATGTACAAAAACCAGAATCAGATCAGAATCACACCAGCCAATTATTTTCTCTTTTGACACACTGTGAAAACGAAACTTGGACTCCGGAGGAGGAGAATGGAAAGAATGTTAATGCTTTTAACGTTGGTGTTGGAGAATACCATGGACAGCCGAGAAAGAAATGGACCAATAAAAAGTGAATCCAGTTTACAGACAAAAGTCTGTAATGCTGGAAAATGTTAAAGGCGGGCTCAGTTATAATGGTGACAGGTGCAACATCGGAAGACCTGTAGGATCAGGTGGAGGACAGACCAACCAGGAGATAATCTATCTCTATCATCTCCTTTTAACAACCCCATAATCACTTGCAGGGTGGAGTCTGGGCAACTGAATGGAGTTGAGTGGTTACTGGTCAGATGCCCTTCCTGTCACCAATGCGGAGTTATATTCAGCAGATACATTCTCAACATGCCCAGAGAGAGAAATATCTGCTTCTACCTAGGATTGAACTCACAGATAGCTAAAACTGCTGGGGTGATCTTAGCTATCCCACAGATACATTTTTATCCAGGATGATATGCTGAATAGCACATAAGTGTCAATAATCATGCACTGTAGCTGGACTTAGAGAATACACAGAATACTGATAGCCTAAATTTTGTCTGATGGTCATTAAACTTGACGTGATCACCATGGAAATAGTCCTGAGAAAACTTCAGGTGTGTGAAAACTAAATGGGTGGTGGTCTGCATCATTTCAGTGATGTCAGTCAGTCAATGAGACCAGTGGTGGGTTGCCTCCTGTTCAGACCGGTTTGCAAGAACCGCTAGTAAAACCAGCAGGAGGCTCCGCCCACCGACCCCAACATCATCAGGAAGTTTCTGCGCATGCGCGTGCGGCCCCATTGTGAACCGGTCCCTTGGCGAACCGGTAGTAAACGTAAGTAGAACCCACCCCTGAGTAAGACTGATCCTTCAGCTCCCAAACAGAGTACTCATTTCAACAAATCAAACACGCAGGCATGTTGGTGAAATTCTAAATTGCTAGAATTTAAGCTGACACTTTTCTACCTCTTTTGGATAAGGAGATTCTAGAATTCTGTTAAATTAATTCTGTTAAATTAACAGGTAGGTATTAGCACAGGCTATTTGAAGTTTCCCTCACCTTCAACTTTTTTGAAATTCCCATAATATTCTAATGACTAAAAATGGCTTGGCAGAACAACAGTTCCACCTGTATTATGTCATGGTTTTCTTCTTTTGTTTCCTTTGGAATCCACTTTGCCAGAAAGGTGGGGATGAATTAAAAATCCTTAAAAAAGGGTTTAAACATAACTGAGAGGATGAAATACAATAATCGGCTCTCATCCTTTTTTCCCCACTCCACTTTTTGCTGAAAGTGAAGTTTTAGAATTATTCAAACTGCTTTTGATTTAGGGCTTTTAATTCTAAGAATATCTGACATCAGGTTTTATTCAAACCACGAGATGAAAAAGACATGATATACAAAGTGCATATCCCCTCTAGTCATTCTCAGGCTGAGTAGAATTTCACCTGGCAAATTTTATGTTAAGTTTTCAACATAATCTGTACACTAACCAGATTTTTAATATAAGGACAAATCCCTTCCACGTAAAGACACAAACAAAAGAACAGTTTTATAGTCAGTTTTATGCTGACTATATCATTGTTTCTTCCACTACATCCTCCAGAACTTGTCAGATGTCTCTGCTCATAAATGACTCATGGAGAACAAGGATTTGTTAATATTATAGTGCTTTCCCAATGCAAAATTAGGCCATGTGTATATTCCATTCCCTCTTTTCCTTTGATATATTTAGCACTGGAGGGTGTGTGTGTGTTTTTTTTTTAAGAAAAACAAACATGATATGGTCATGAACCTTTAGTTGCATAAGCTCCATGGTGTCCAAAAATAAATTCATCCCATCCTCAGCTGATAAAGTGGACTCTAGCCCATAGGAGTACTCAATACATGTGTCAAACTTTTAAGAAGCCTCAGGACTTTGCATTGAATACCATGCTTTCATTCAAGCATTTATAATCATCCACTTTTCCAAATCTGGGAGGGAACACAACCTGATAAATATCACTTTGGAAATGAGGTCAGCGTGTCACACAACATACGAGAGCCCTGGATCTCCTGGAGCGGAGTGAACTATAGGATCTGAAATGGTTAACAATAACATCCAATGTAGCCAAAGATGCATGGCGGCGGCAGCAACAGCCAAGACCACCATGGCTGATTATCATGGTCTCAGCACAGAGACTTCCTGTTCAGACTTACAATGACCTTTAAACATTCGGTGACCCTACAGAAAATTCCACTCCCAGTGGGAGGCTGCACCTATCCGTGGCAAGACAGATTAGTAGTGTCAACTTTCCTGGTTTAAGGAAACATAGATATCCTGATCATGTCTATAAATAATGCAGAAAAACAATCTGTTTTTATTCCTGGACTGCATATTCTTATCTATAGTGATGAGATAAGCGAATAGCTACCACCCACCATATTCACATACTTACACATCCAATCGTCTCTGTTCCAATTTTCTGAGTTGGGTCTAAATGTAGAAACAATCTATTTGGCCCTTTAGACCACATACAATTCCTAGGTAGAAGCAACCTTTTCCTGCTTCTCCCAAGGCGTTGACATCCTGCTTTCAAAAAGTCTACAGAGTTGAACTGGGGTGCTTTCCGCTTTTCTGTACACTCAGCAGAGTCTGAAACTCCTGGAAAAGCTACAGAACATATGGCGCAATGTAATGGATGATAAATATTTATTTTCATCTTGGAAGATAAGGTCAGCCTGTTTGTCTCCCAAACAAAATGTTGACTCTTCTAATCACATAAGAAACCTTCTGGGTAGCCTGCGGGGACCATACTTTCTGCATTCAAGAGTTCATCTCGGGTAGCCTTTCCACCATTTATTTTTCTTCCGTTCAATCATGTCCAGTTCTCAGAGACTGTCTGGACAGATCCCTGCAGTTTTCTTGGCAAGGTTTTTCAGAAGTGGTTTGTTATTGGCTCCTTCCTAGGGTCTGAGAGAAAGTGACAGACCCAAGGTCACCAGGAGTGGGTTCTACTTACCTTTACTACTGGTTCGCAGTGGGACTGCCCGTTGTGCAGAAGCTTCCTGATGACGTCTGGGTTGGTGGGTGGAGCCTTCTGCTGGTTTTACTACCAGTTCTTGTGAACTGGTCTGAACCAGGGGCAACCCACCACTGAAGGTCACCCACAGAGGTGGTATTCAGCTGGTTCAGACCAGTTCGCCTGAACCGGTAGCGGAAATTGTGTGTGGGCCTGCCCACCCACTCCAGCTCTATGCCATCTTATTTAGTTACGTTTTTGAGGCCAGGCATGTGCGTGGAAGGCAGGGGCGCGTGGACCGGGCGGGCGCGCACACGAAGGGAGCGTGCATACGTGGGGTGAACCAGTAGTAACATAATGTGAAACCCACCGCTGGTCACCCAGCTAGCTTTGTGTCCATGGCGGGACTAGAACTCATGATCTCCCTATTCCTAGC
>JANHZT010003051.1:93200-103202 GCA_032468215.1 Stegonotus admiraltiensis
GGACTCGAACTTGCAGTAATTGCAAGCAGCAGATGTTAATAACAGACTACCAGTCTGTTGAGCCACCAGAGCTCCTGTTGTTGATGGTATTTGTTATTTTTTATATAACTAATGCTTTTGATAAATTTTAACACATTCTATTTACTATATGTATTGTATGTTGTGCTGCAAATTGCTTACAGCTGTAAGACTGAAGACATAGAAGCATATGCAATACATGTATATATTCATTTTAATTGTGAAAAAATCAACCTTGACAATGAAAATACTGGTTGTCTAGAAGTGCCCTTAGATCTTTTGCTTTTATATGAGTAGCATCTTGTAGTTTGGGTAACTATGGATCCAGGTACAATGAGAATATGAGAGAGAGAGACCAAGCTGGTACTGAAATAACTGAAGATTATATGCACCACATTTATACAACTGCGGTATTACTGTTAGTTAGATCTCAATAAGCACTCACAGGCAATTGGAAAAAAATGAATTGTTTGAATAAATCCAAGTAAATTCAGAAAGCTTTACAAGTTTATTTACACACACAAGAAAAGTGTGTGTAGGATAGTTAGCATACACATTTTTTTAAAAAGAAATTTACTAGCACACAACTTCCAGATATTGTGGGGCTGAAACCCCAGAATTCTAAGCCTCCAGATAACTGGACAAAATGAAGCTTTATTTTATTAGGGGAAATACATTATATGGTAGCTATGACACAATGAGAAACTAAATAAGGAAATAGAGCAAGAACAGTTTTCAATTTTCTGTTCTAGAAAAAAGAGAAAATGAAAAGGGCTGTTTCTGTTTCCCTGATTGTAGAGGCTGTTTTCTAGAATCTTGAATTTGGAGCAAGAATTTATATGAGTCCTCACCTTCAAAGCCCTTTAAACTCCCCTGAGAACAATTTTGTCTAGACAGACTCAAGAAAGCTTCTTCCAGACAACAAACTCTTGACATAACAATAAGGAAATCAAACGGAGGAAGAAGAAATCATATGGAGGAAGAGCCACTTTTGAACAAAAGCACAAAAAATTGTTTAAAATAGAATGAAACATAGTCAAACTAATGGTAATTTGTCTGAGATGTTAGGTGTCATCAGAAGAGAAATTGACATGTAAGACATGTTGTTTGATATGGAACAAAAGGGAAATTAGAAAGACTGATGGCTAAAGGACACTGCATATGAAACTGGGTTTTGGACTTAGTGAGTACCTTATAAGAATGTACAACATGATTAAATAAAATGAATTGTTAACTTTTGGTTAACAAGACAAATGCACAAGTAGCCAAACCTTCAAAACAGGAATTGAATTTCAGAACTGAAAAGAGAATACTTGATAAGATAATGAAGATCCATTGTCTAACAATCTTGCATGAATTCAATATGCTAAGAGTCTAATCAGGAATCCTTTAAGCATGTGCAGATAATAACTGGAAAGAAACACAACTGTTGCTAAGGATAGTTATTGTCCATATTTTTTCTTTTCTTTAAATAATGCAGAGTCTGTGAGACACTAGTCCTTCAGCTGGCAGAAAATTATGCAAACATAAATTCCTCTAGCCAACAACAATATCCTGCCCAAGAATGGTGCTGTCATACAATGGTATTCTTATTTATTATGTGAAGGACATTAAAGAAAGTGATTGGTAAATACTTTTTTCCACTCTGGCCAAATATTATCAACTGATAGGAAAAATGTTACAACAATTACTTTTCTTAATGGAGAAAGGGTCCAAAGGAGGAGAAGGTAGGTTTTGACAAATGACTAAACCAGTGGATGTAGCCGTTTGTCAAAATTAATTGGTTTGGTGCATGTTGGTGTGTTTAAAGAGAGAACGGCTCCTCTTTCAGTTCTTTTGGTCGGCCAGGTTACCACCATTTCACCATAGCAATTGTCAATTAGAACTATTCTAGAATAGCATTAAATTCATTTCTCAGTGAAGCCTAACTATAAGCTTTTGTCAACAGGAACTTGGACTCCTTTGAATTGAATACTGCTTCAAAAGGGTTCTCAAGCTGTGTTTAATAGCACTTCCAGAAAAACAGCTGACAGGTGTGAAAAGAGAGAGAGTGAGAGAATGAGGATGAGAGTGTGGAAGAGAGCTTCATCATGCAGTGCCCATCTCCCATTCTCTACCTATGATAGCTGGAATATATAGTAGGAAAGCCCAATTTGTAAGATCTGGATATTTCCCCTGTTCAAAACATGTTTGTGCCACAATATATACAAGTGAGCAAAAGTGCAATATTTAAAAATATAAACAAAGTACAAAGCTGGATTTAATTCTAAAATGCATATGATGTTCTGGTCCTAAGCCTGGCTTTTTTTTTGTCTATCATGTATGGCTTTAGGAACATTTTCCATAGCCCAATTAAATGTTTAGGATGATAGATTAGGAGAAAATAAAGCAATGGTGATTTTTTGTCACCTGCATGCTTCTTTTCATCTTAACATTAGACTCTCCCTACTTTATTGATATCTAAAGCAGAGACATAGAAACAGAGATGCCTGCTGTGACCATTGGTTGTAGAAGTCAATGAAGAAAATCTATTGTACTGTCATCTACATCAGTGAGGATGTCATAGTTTATGAAGCAAGAGGTCCAGGTTTACCAGGCACTATATAATTTATAGTTTATTCTGCTTGAAAAATGTGACATATATGTTCATGAATGTGTAAGGTGAACTCATGTTTTTAATTCAAATAATAATCTACAAATTTTAAAATATGAAATGTGTGGAACGATCTTCAGCAAAGGAGTCTTTTCTTTTGTACTATAGCAAGAAGTTTTCTTACAGACAAGTTCACAGCAGCCAGCAAAAGAAATGTCTTAATTCATTTAAGCCACCAGTGTCAACTAACAATTATTTTGTCAGTTTTCCTAAGCACTCACATGGGAATATTTCCACAACATAGTCATTTTCTCTCAGGAAATTTGTAGCTTGGTAATAATTTAATGTCCCACACTACACTAATTATTTTTATAATCAAATCGAGTCTTCCCCAACCTCTTGGTCTCGGATCGGATAAGTCCCAGGCCTTTCAATATGTTGTTAATGGGAATTGTAGTTCAGCAAGAGTCTGGCAAAACTGATCTAACTAATCACTACTTAGTTAGCTGAAAAAAGGATTATGGCTTAGAAATATCACAATGCTAACAACATGTAAAGATGTGCATATCCCAGGAATAAGACAGTAATCAGTTGTTTAGAGAAAAGCTGAATGTAGTAGCATTAAAAATGGTTGTTTCTTTTCAGCTGACTGGAAATGGACCCCAAAGTATTATATGTGTAAGTCTTTGGATATAAACTTCTGCTTATTGAATGAAAGTACTAAGCTTTCAGGAAAGTTGAGGAATTGTGATCATCCTTTCCACTAGAATTATTATCATGCTGCCTTTGCAGATTTAGCATGCATATAAAATTATATTGCTTTATAACAATTTCTAGAGATGATCCAAGGGAATTTATGAGGCTCAAGACTGCCATTCTGAAAGATTGCCATGTTCAGGGTTTCTCTACATTCAAAACACACAATTTACATATCTTTCTATCGGAGAGTCATTTCTTTGCCACTACAAAAAAAAATGTTTTTAGGAAGACAAATGAGATAACGAGTTTAATATTAATCTATGCAAACATTTCACTTTTCCCCATACTAGGTTTTGGTTAGAGTGAATCACCTGCTATTTTTCTACGATTCATTAGGTAATCCCATGGAGAACTGACTCTCCCATTTGAAGTGGGATCCTCTACGTTCTGAAACCCACACTAGAAATTTTATCATGTCCAACTCAGTTTATATTTTTCAAGATCACCCAACTTCCTGTAGCTACCTGCTCTGAAGCATTTGGGGAATCCTTTGGAGCTGGCTAGGTGCCAGGATGGAGGAAAGCAAGGGAAGTTTCAGCTGCATGAAAAAAAGGTATTAAACTTAGCTAGATTTTCCATCATGGAATGACAAATAATTTAAGATTGATGGCAGAAACAATGCTAAAGAGAATGCCATTTTCAGACTGGGAGTTAGGAACAGAAGCTATGTTAGTTATCTTCAGTAGCACTTTTCTAATGGTAGAGATGAATTTTAACTTTTAGAAAATGTTGGTTTTGGTGAACAGGAAGCAGTCGGGTCATTACTTGCTGCTTATATAGCTAATGTTACACATAAACATTAATTGCCATTTGGAGGAACTGCAATTGGCAAACAAAGTGTCATATATGAATTTATTATATGAAAACCAAAGTGCAGAGCTTTCTAAAACAAGGGTCAGTTTTCTCTGTTTTCTGAATACAGATCATGCTATTCAAGCTTACATTCAGCAAAAAAATAATTTAAAAAATTCCAACTAAGGATTTTTACAGAATGTAATTAATGTTTTATTATATTCATCTATGTATTCCAGTTTTATTCAAGGGTGATTTTTTTTTAAAAGTTTAGAATCATCGTCACTGATTTTAAGCTGAAGGGATGAGCTGGACAGAAAAATTCTTTTTAAAAAAAGCAAAATAGGAATTGAATGTAAAAAGCTCTGTTTGATAAGTGATTAATACTTAAGTAGATCTTACTGAACTGACACAAATCCCCATTTTGTTAAGAATTAAAATTTTCTCATACAGATTAGTTTACAAAACTTGGGTCTGCAAACACAAGGAAAAGCAAGCTAAGCCAGCAAATATGGCTTGTACTTTACAGATGTCACTAAAATGTTAGATGGCATGTTATCACCCACCAGTCACATTCCTTGCTGTATGGATACCCATATGCACAAAGCTCCAGATATACATGAAGGACCCTAATTTATGAAGAAAAATTAATTCCATTGGCAAGCTGAAAAAAGAATCCAACTGGGGCCTTTTTCCCCTTGCTTTTTAGTTTTATTTTCCCTTCCTCCAAATGCTATTAACAAATCACACAAAGAATTATTTCTGAAGTCTACTTGTTAGAAATCCAAACTAACAGTGGATTTTCAAAAAGTGTATATCTTTCTTAAGACATGAGAAGATTAAAAAAAATGCTATTTACTCAGCAGAAACAAATTAGACTACCGTGGTAATTAATTGCCTTCTGTCAGAATGGAACATTTCCTAGCCCTACTTAGAGTTTTTTTTTTAATATGCAAAGCATTTGTTTTACTAACCACATATGTTTTGTAGACCATTAGCAAAAGGAAATGTTAGGAGTTAGCTTTTCTGTTTTTATATCACAATGAAGCTAAACAATGAGCAAGCTTGGAACAGTTGTAGTTTTAATGCCAACCACTAAGGGTTGCTGCTGCACGTTTTCTATGAATAGTTCAATACCTTTTAGATACATTTTCAGGGCTGCTTGTCATGCTTAGGTAAGTAAGAGGGAATATGAAGTCAGGCAAAGGCCTCTCTTCCTTTCCATCAAGGTCAATGTATGGAAATTTTGACAGAATAACTCACTTCTTCAAAGAAGTTAATATTATGTGCTATGGAGCAGGGGTTGACCAGATAGCCTTAAAAAAAAGAAATTTGTTACTTACCAATAGATGAGAAGCTATCAGAGATGCAATTCCGATATATTCAATCTCTCACTCCCTCTGTCTCTCTCCCCCTTCTCTCATATAAAAGATATGCAATATTTTATTTCTGAATTTAAATTTTTATATTTTGCCTATAATGCGAAAAACTTTTTAAAAATTCCATGATAAATATGCAGCTTATACTCCTCCTCCAAGCATTACTCTAAATTATTATTCACTAAATTAATGAATTTTTTAAAATATGAATTATCCCAGCAACCCTTCTTACAACCCAATAAAGTAAGCCATTTTCAGGGAAGCTATGAGAGATCACCTTGAGATCATGACATAGAAATTTACTGAGAATAACTATTCATTCTCCTTCACAAAGCAGGTAATAGATCTAATCTTATAGCCAAAATTTCCTAGCTTCCTGCTCTTAAATTAAGATTTTGTTTTCTCTTTTATATTCTGCTATAGAAATTTCATGAACCAGAGCCTACAAAAGTTATATATAGATTGCTGAGACGTCCATATATCAACTCAACTGCATTATTGATTAAAGTTTGCAAATAAAAGCTTTAGGTAGAAACAGGACATCTATATTATCCCTGGAAGTTTGTAGAAGGACATATAGGCAGTACATGCATTAGTTAGACTACTGAATGCAAATAAGAAAACTCATATTCAACTCAACCATGAAATTTATTTCAATATTATTATGAATCTAAAAAGGAAGGAAGATATGGGACAGAGGTAGAGTTATAAAATAAAATATTAATTTATACAGCAAACTATAAAATTAGGTCTTTTTACTTTAAGAATTTCAAAACATAACCAGAAACTTTTCAGAAAGGAGAATTAAGGGTTTCAAGCAAGTCTCTGATGTGGTTTGTCCTGGAGCTCTGGCACTACTGATTTTTTCCTATCATTCTTATTTATGTTGTTTTTCCTTGGTTGATGGCTGCTGTGACAACTGTTCCTAAATTATATATTTAGGTGATTATTACTCTAATCAGCTAAATGCCTACTGAGATTTAAGTCTTAATGGCCAAATTCACATACTATCGTTAGTTATTGAAGTAAGCCATTTTTGGGGTTTATACAATACAGTGGTCCATAAACAAAAGCTAGATTTGTTATGTTTTAATACCACTAACACAAATTAAAACAAACCAATTTCCCTTATTACGTATATGCAACCTTGGAGAGTGTAATGTAAATAATCTTTCGGTGAGACAATCCCAGTAATTTTAGGACTATGTCTTAATTACTGCTTTATCTTTATAGCTGTTTTAACTGTATAGTACTAGTGTCTCTAATATAAGTTTTATAGTATAAAAATGTTTAAAATGGCATAAAAAAATTGTATGCTTCTCTGGCCTTTTATACCCTCATATTTCTTAAATACCGGTACATCCCAATTAAATGCTATGTAGGCAAGGAAATGCATATTCATTGCACTGCATCTACATTTAATTATTAAGCCAGCTTAGAGCACAACCACTGAACTCAGTGGAACTTACATAATCATGATTCTGCTGATTTCAGTAACTCCTATCTAACCAAAATACAGTGATTTTATTTTCAACATGATTAGTTTTTTTTGCATCAATTAAGAAATCTAAACTACCACTTGGGATATAAGGGGCTGGGAATGTGTTAGTTCTCTACAGAACAACAGGGGGTCATGATTCATAGCTCCTACTTGAAGAACCTGTAGCATTGTGGCCAGTGGTGGGATTCAAGTAATTTAACAACTGGTTCTCTGCCCTAATGATTTCTTCCAGCAACCAGTTTGTCAAACTGCTCAGAAAGTTAATAACCAGTTCTTCCAAAGTGGTGCAAACTGGCTGAATCCCACCACTGATTGTGGCTAGGAAGGTCTGCACAAATTCCTTTAAAGTGCCAAGTATGCCCTTCCCTGGACGTTGAGAGGACCTTATTGGGAGATCCTTACCTTCAAACACTCTTCCATGCTTTGGCTACTTCATACATAAACAACTTTACATCGGGATGCCCTTGAAAACTAGTTGGAAGTTGCAGCTTGTCCAGAATATGATAGCAATTATGGCTATATTTCATTTCTATGAACTACACTGGTTACCAGAAAGCTTCTGGTTGCAAGTCAAAGAGCTGGTTATTACCTATAAAGCCCTTAATGGCATAGAGTCTTTTTTTTAAAGAACTATTTTCTGTAGCATCTGCCCCGTACAATCAGGCAGAGTTAATAAGTTTCAGGTCTCACTTCTGGTGCACCATTGCCCCCAAAACTAGTCTGGTTCCTCTTGGCAGTGTTCAAAAGAACTCTGAAACCCATCCTTCCAGTCATGCATACCCACACACTTTTCTTTAAAGTGGATGATGTGTTTGATTGTCTTTTAAGGGTTGCTTTTCTTCTAGTGGAGGAACTCTTTTAATGGAGTTTTGTTGTTTTCCTTATTTTAAATGATAGGTATTTGCTATACAATACTCAGTGTTGTTAAAGAGTTGGGAGTTCTTGTACATGTCTATGACATGCAAACAGATTGATATAAAATGTATATTAAAAATCAAAGTCATATTACTGACTTTAGTGAATCGACTCTGAAGCAAGTGGCTTGAAATTGACATTCCAGTCTGTTAAGATCAGCATCTAAGTCAGATAGCAAAGTTTGCTGACTTGTACCCAACTGAGAAGTGCAACTGTGAAGAGTGAGATAATTAAAGTGTGCTTGCCTATGATGTACTTACCCGAAAGTAATGAAAACTATTTGTAACTGATCAGGGATTTATAAACTTTATTTAAAAGATCAATGCATGTTTAAGTTTTGTTGGTGAGAAAGCCACTTGGCTGAAAGAAGATGTGAAAGCAGCAATAAAGAATAAAAAAAAAATCAATACAAAACTTGGAAAAGGGGGAGGTTAATGGCACCGAGTATAAATCAGTGAAAAGGATGGTGCATATGGGTATGCACACAGAAACAAGCAATAAGGAGAATTAAAAAGGTATTTATTGTTTATTGTTTTTCATGAAATAATTGTACAGTTTTCTTCATCTTGGACATGGGATCTAGTTTTCATTTCTCAGGGTAGAAATTATGATCAAACACTAAACTACCCCCCTCCCCCACCCCCAGCATTTAATGCTAGTATTTGGTGCTGTGCGAAATGTAGCATAATAACTATTGTAAACCATATGCTGTTGTAAAACACTTCTACTGTAATATCTCAGTTGGGTGCTCTCTCTAATCCTTTACTAGTATGGTTAAAAACCAGGCTATTTGGGTGAATAATGTAAATTAAAGTTCAATGCATCCAGAGGGCATCAGTTGACGAAAGCTGTTCAAGCTGTTTTATGTCATTCTCTGTTTAAAAAAGAGATGCTTTAATCTGGGGCAAAAAGGTTAGTGGTGAATGCATCTTGGCGCTCCTTGTTCTTTTAGCAGCTTTCAGTGCCATCAACCATGGTATCCTTTGGAAATGGGCAGAACGAATAACCCTGAGGAACAGAACAAAGAGCTGCAACCAAACAGCAATCAATTGTAAGCCATACTGGTCCCACTATATTGCTTTTTTATGAACCATTAAAAACCTGGCTGTTGTAGACCTTGAGATAGGATAGCGGCAAGCTGAAATAGTTCTCAGAAAACTTCAGCGTATTCTACTTTTATAGGACTGTATAAATGATATCTTAGGACCAAATAGGTTGCTGAATCAATTATACTACATTTTGCACTGAAAACTGAAGCATTGAAGAACATATGCCTATTCATACATGCCACTCAAAACTTAACCTTTTCTCTTTCTCCCTTTCAATGACCCACTGCAGACTACTTGCCACGGTTACCTGCTGCTGTGGCAAGGGGCAAATCCTATCAAGCTCTTTGGTTCAGTCCTCTTTTGAGACTAAATTGCTTAGCACTGATAGCAACAGAAACTGCATGAACATGTGGTCAATGGGAAAAGTGGGAGGAGTTTTCCACAGCCCCATAAGTTTAACTGGGGATCATAAGTGATTCCTGAGCCACATATTCACTCCCAATAAAGTTGTATACAATAAATTTCCTGAGATTTATTACTTGCTTATTCTATTTCAAAATAATTAGGGGAGAGGGGGAGGGGTTGAAAGTGACTTTATCTACCGTACATAAACTTAAGAATGCAACAATTCAGTTGAAGATAATACTACTTGCCTGGTAGCTTCTGTCCTCTCAAGGAGTCCTGTTTGGTCATTGAGATAAATAGAACAGGCATCAACATAATCCATAAATCAACACGATGGATTTTGTAGAATACAATAAAGCAAAGTCTCTCAAACTACAAGTTGTGACCCAGCAAGGGATCCATTAAAGTGCATTAAAGGGATCCATTAAGGGATCCATTAAACCATTAAAGTGGGTCACAATATTTTTAAAAAACTTGATCAGACAAAGTGGGAGCACTGGGTAAATCTGCAGCAGACAATTGTTATATTGGTACATTTAAGGGACTTTGTGATAAATAGATTAAAATTTAATATTTTATTAAATAATTTAA
>JANHZT010003052.1:9232-27712 GCA_032468215.1 Stegonotus admiraltiensis
ATCTGTTTAATATTTTTAAAATGGTTTTAATTTTTGTATATATGTGTATTTATCTTGGCTGTGCACCGCCCTGAGTCGAGCTGGAGAAGGGCGGTATATAAATTTAATTAAATAAATAAATAAAGATATTACCAGTGAGGATTCAACCTAGTCATTGACTATGGAATATGATTGAATTATGGAAGAGAAAAGGAAGAATTAGATAACTGGGATAGGAAAATAATGAAATTAAATAGATTTGAGCCCCACAATGGAGTATGCATTTTGTTGCAGATCCTATTTATTTTTCTTCATTCTAAAAAGTTCAACTGACCAAATTTCTTCATTTTGAAATATTAAAATCATTTTACAAAATACTGATCCAATACAAACATCTGTATATCTTTTTTGAAATACTGCATTTTTAGTCTTCATATAATGTCATAACATGAACAACATAACCTGCAATTCAATCTGTGCTTACCAAGAAGTAAATCACGTCATTTATTTCTACAAAATACTTAGAATCACCATTAATTCTCTGTCCTTTTTTTTTTTTGATAACTTAGGAATGTGCTGAATCAGAAACAGACCTTATCAGAATATTTTGTTACTGAAGGATGAAATATATAAAAGAATATGGTTTTCAGTCTTACTATAATGGAACTATTTTACAACCTGAATGGCTTCCTGGTGTTTTCTGATCACTTTTCCCAAAATTCTCAGCCTACACACACTGGTCCCTGAGAGCATTACTATGTTTTGTAATTCTACCACATGCAGAAAGCATGTTGAGGAAGGCTGCACTACAATTTCTGTTTCATCAGATATGCAAATGGTTGAGGGTATATCTTTCAATAACACTTGCAAGCTACTCAGTAGAAATTGAATTTACCTAATTACTATTCAGAAGATCCCTCAGGTTTTCTTGATGATGAGATCTGTAGACTAAACTTATTCAGAAAAGAAATTAATTGGTTTCTTGCTTGTTTGTTTTCTCAGTAAGAGGCTAAATCAAACAAGTTGCTGAATTTTAAAGTGAAGAGAGTCCAGAATGTTATGGCTTAATGTCACATATTTGTTGAGATCGGTGTGGAATAGTTTTCAGTATAAATTAGTAGAGCAATTTCTCCTTGTGCGTAGTATACTGGCAATAACTAAGTACTAGGATTGGGGCTGAGTTGTTGCTATTAATATTATGCTTTCTGAGACACAGGTTAAATGGCCAATAATTCCATTGGATTGCAACACAGTGATATGCTTCTGGGTCATTCTAATAATCCTGTATATCTTTGAAAACTATCAGAGTTAAAACAGTTTTCCCATTTTTGTCCCTCCAAGCTGCAAGCCCCTTTTCTGAGCTCATTAGGAGTCTGAATGATCAATTCAATGAAGGACCTTTATCCTGTCCTCTTCCCTTTTCTATAAAGTGCCTACACATCTGCATCCATAGAAGAATTCCCTTCCTGGATTTGTTTTTACAGATCTTTGATTTCCTCTCATCTTTCTTTTTGTTGTGCTCTATGTCTCCAGCAATTATGTTGTATTGCTCAGTGTGTGACTGATTGGTTGCTTGGCCAACAGTATAGTACTTGAAGAAAGGGGCTTTATGTTCCCAGACAAAGGAAGTCATGATTATCCTTCCTAATGCATTTTGAAGCTGCCTTGCATTTCAAAAAGACTGTCTAGGCTAGGGCAAGCATTTCTCAATCTCAACTACTTAAAGATATGTTGACTTCTCCTCCAAGAATTGTCCATCCAACCAGCATGCTCTAGTCCCAATACCCAAGCTTCTTTCTATCAAGAAGGAAGGTCTGAATTGGGAATGTAATTATGCTTGGCTGAACACACTTACAATCTCTGTGGACTTGGGTTCCCTACCTAGTCAAGAACCCACATTGGGAAGGATTCACAAACCCTTGAGAAACAGTAGTCCATTCAGCCAACCATGGATAGATGTCATTGCTTCCAACTGCACTGACACAGAGCATCCAATAATATGTTCTTGTGCCTCTCCATCTTCCTACTTTGTATGCTTTTTTCTGATGTCTGAAGACTTTGCTGTTTGCATTTGATATATATACTTTCTGATTTCTGGAAAATGGAATGGAAAAGGTAGAGGACTCTGGCTTGAAGAGGAGTTTCCTTCTAAGCATAATTTTCTCCTCATTATTGTTCTGTGAATCAATATAAATTTAGTGAGCTTAGTAAATACTATGTTAAATTCCAACCCGGACTATTCTTAACCTAACAGAAACACTCCTCTTTAACTTAACTGTATCAATGATCCTCATTTCCAGACATTTATCATGTCCTATGAGACCTGTAATTTCCATTGACCTGCACTGCGGTTTGGTTCATTATATGATCGGCATTCTCAATGAATCACTTTATTCACATGTATTTAGTTAATTTTATTCCTCCCTGTGTTTATATATACTCTATAAGGCAAAGGAAGCCTGACTGCTCACAGCTGAGTCTAGTAAAAGAGCAATTATTTTCTATCAGAGCCAACAGCTGTCTATAATGGATTCTGAATTAGAATTATGAGCAAAGAAAAGAATCTAGCCATCTGCAGGAAATGTGAAAATATTTTTATAATCCTAGTAGCTGAGATCTGGACAAGGGTACCATGAGATTTCCCAGCTGTAACTCAGTGAATTCTCAAATAGCCACAGACACAAAGAATATCAGAATAAATAAATACATACATACATACATACATACATACATACATACACATATACATACATATACATACATATACATACATATACATATACATATACATATACATATACATATACATATATATATAGTGTGTTCTGTCTCAAGCCATGCACTCACAGGCAGGTTATGTTATGTGGACATCCTTTGCCCTCCCACAACCTTTTGATTTAGAATAGCCCTTCCAGGGAATAAGGTTTAAATATCTCCTGCTGCATCTAAAATCTAGAATAATTCCACTTCATATTGCTGTTTCCCATCCACCGAAATCATTGGGTAAGAAAAGACATATTACAAGGGACAGAGCAGTTTCTCTTGAACAAGCAGTGACCAGTGAAATAGGATTATCTTCACTGAAGTAGCAATTGCAGACAGCAGCCCATTGGGGTTTCCAATAAACTGTGGAAAAGAATATAGTGGACAGTAACACCAAACCTCCCACTGCAGTCTTGGCACCCTCTTGCCAACACATGTTTATAGGCAACCTTGATAAAATCTAACTCTTCCTTTAAGAGGAGCTGGGCATTCTTGGCTGTGCCTGGCTATGCCAATTGGTCTGGGACCCCGATATGGGCCTATCATACTGGAAATGAGATAAGTCCATCTTCTTCCCTTCCTTGCCTTCCTTGTTAATTCTTAAGTCAATTTTATTGTTAATATTTATTGTTTTAATGTTATATCTTGTTGCTTTTATTGGTTGTATTTGGATGCATCTTATACTCCGAATGTAGCTTTTTCGAAGCTTTTTTTCAGCCCTAACAAGGCGCTAGTGAGTGAAGCAATCTTCCGTGCTTTGCCTGCTCCCTCCAACTCCAACTTCACAGTGAGTTTTTTTTTCAGCCCTAACAAGGTGCTAGCGAGTGAAGCGATCTCTGTGGTTTGCCTGCTTTTCTCATTGCTTCTCTTTCCAAAATTCAGTTGTGCTTTAGAAGCTGTTTTTTATCCCCAAGCAGGCGATAAAAACCAGCAAACTAATGTGCTGAAGCTGACCAGACTAAGGACGCTAGCCAGATGAATACCTGGTAGACAGCTTTTTTTTCCCTATTTTCCTCCCCAAAAACTAAGCTCTGTCTTATACTCCAGTGCATCTTATACTCCAGAAAATACGGTACTCTCGCTGCTGAAACATTTCTCTTTAATTCTAGGTTGCTTCTCTCTTTGGTTAGTTTCCAACTGTTGTTTCTTGTCTTGCCTTTTGGTGAGAATCCTCAACTTACAACAGCAATTGGGGCCAGAATTGTTGTCATTAAGGGACAGTCATAAAGCAAAATACAAAATTGTGACACTTAGTGATGGCAGTTCTATATTCCCAGTTGCCATTAAGCGAAGACTGTAAATCATTAAGCCAAGAGCCTGCAGCTTCTGACTTCTCATTGGCTTCTCTATTTATTTTGCCTGTGGAAAGCTGGCAAGGAAAGTTGGAAAACATGACTGTGGCTCAGTACAACATCATAATTGTAAACTGAGTAGCTGGATCACAATCACATGACCCCAGGGACACGGCAATGGCTGTGAATTCTGAGTTACCAGTTGTGTGTTCCCTCGTTCAGCACCATCATAACTTTGGACAATATCTGAATAGTGATGGGACCTGAGCACTACCTGTATATGTCAGTCCATCACAAAGATTTTTCATCCCCGCTGCTACCTGTAATTTCTAAATAATTCAGATCTACTATAAACTGCTGTTGTGCATGCATACGAATAAAAAGTCATCTTAATAAATGCAAAAGTTTAGTTTAAAGGATCATTGTTCAGTTTGATCACATGCATGTAAGCAAGTAAAATAACATTATAAAGGACTAATTATTTAGTATTGTCTTATTTAGGTATTTTGATTCTTAGTGTCTAATTTCACTATGTTCTAATTAGCTATGCAAAGTCTTTTGCTTCTAAACCTGAATCATGCCTTTCCTTTTTGCTCTCTTCTTAAATCTGTAAATAGCTACTAATGATAATCAGTTACTTAGAGAAGATTGTGCCTCTGTGCTGCTCAATTCCTTTGTAGATTAGAACCGAAGTTTAGAATGCATGAACATTACCATCTTCTCCATAAGATACAGCTTTCTTATGTAATGGTTACAGATTTTATAACCATTTTATTTATGATTTTGTTAAATGTTACCATGAAAACAGGATTATTTTTTTCTTGCACATTAAGCCAGTGACTTTTTCAGTTTTCCACATTCCAAACTATAAGGAAAATTTTTAAAATGACAACTCATGAAAACAAGATTTCTCACTCTCGCACACACATAGATAGACCATTTTACAAAGCCTTTCAATTTAACACATTTTTCCAGCTTAAAACCTAAGAGAAATGCCCTTCTATTCACACAAACACACATACCATCTTTCTAAAAAAGTAGCTGCTGTGGCTCATGCTGCTTGTTTAATTTAATTATTTATATGTATATATCAAACTTTTTTGGTCACCCATTTCACAAAAAGTAGTTGGGCGGTATACAACAAGAATATAAACCAATAAACATATTAAAAAGATAAAAAATAACAAGGCATATAGAACATTAGATAGTAATTGGGGCACCCTCAAGAGCTCAATAGTCCCCTGAGATCCCCAAGCCTGATAACCTAGCTAGGTCTTGAAGGTCTTCCAGAGAATAAGGAGAGATGGAGATAACCTTTGAGGCGGGGGGAGGGGTGTTGAAAATGTCCCATAAAGTGGGCACCACCACCATTTTTCACAGCAGCACTGCCTGCAATTAGGAACTGCCAAGTGTAGTTCCCTGACAGATAGGACCTGCAACATGCCAGTTCTGACAGGACAGGCAATTATAATCAGATGAGGTAGTCCTCAAATAATCTGGTCTTATGCCATGAAAGACTTGAAAAGTCAAAACCAGGCCAATTCTACAGAAATTGGCCTCAGAAGCAAATTGGAAACCAATGCAGCTCAGAGGTATAACCCATGTAGTTCTAGAAACACATATAAGTGCCCGTGCTGTTACATTTTTCATCAGCTAAAGTTTCCATAAACCTTTCAAGGGTCTATATAGAGTGCATTAGAGTAATCCAGTCAGGAGTTGACTATGAGTGACCATGAGTGGCTGTGAGCAGAGTCCTCTGATCTAGGAATGGGGGCAACATCAGCTATGCAAAATCCTTCTAGCCTCACTGCCACCTGATCTTTGAGCAAGAGTTGTGAGTCTGAGAGGATCCCCCAGATTACACACTGGGTTTATCTGGGACAGTGCAATCCTATCCATCCCCAAAGATAGTGTAGGCCTAGAACCAGCAGACCACAAATCCCAGAGTCACTCACACTTGCCAGGGTTTATCTGGGTTTATTTGAAAATTGTTCCCAGTTCAGATGCTCAGCCTTCAGATACTGGGATAGGATGTTCGTAGTACTGCTTAATTCACCAAGAGCCGAGATATAATAGTGGGTATTGTCAGTATATTTACTCCATAGTAATGGATTAGCTCATCCAGCAATAAATTATTCTTCATTATGTTATAGTATAATATTAAATAATTTATATTATTCTCATAGATTATGTTGATTAGGACTACTGAGAAACTTTCAAAATGTAACATTGGTCAGGCATCCTTAAAATCAGGTCAAATACACAGAAGTGTTGCTCCATCGATCAATTAGACCTTATTGCCTCAAAGACTTGGAACCCCCGAGGAAAAAAGCAATAATAAGGGTAATCTAAGTCAACTGTATGTGAATATTATGAGCTGTGGAGAGCTCTGCTGAAAATCTTGTAAGTATGCATGGCAGTGATGGAACCTGCTGTGTAGGCTGCTTACATTTGGTAGTAGGTACAATTATTTCCTCTGAATGTTTAGTATACAATTAGAGTGCAAGTATTAGCATTCCTTTCTGAAGATATTATGAAAAGCAGTAATTAAAGCACATGGTCAACCCTAACTGGTACCTCTCAGAGTCACCTGCAACTACAAGATGGATGGCAAATAAATTTAATAATAATAATTTGTTCTAATATGAATAATGCTTCTGCTGCTGCTTTAGCCAATTTAATTTATAGTATAGAAATATTCTATGTCATATAATATGTATTTTGTACTGCTATAATGACAGCAGTGCAACTTATTCTTTGTATTATTTAGTGTAGCATAAAATAAACAAGAAACAACTCATCATTTCAGTTCAGTTCATTCTATTTTGGCCTTTTCTCTATTAAGAGTACGGTTTCTTTAGCTTTTTGTCAGAGGATATTCAGTTTCACACTTCATTGCTTTCACCTGAACCCTTTCTTTTTCATCAATGTCATGAAAGGAATAATGCTTTTATTTCACTTATTGGAAGAATAATTATATTAAAAATTATATTGTGCCCTGATTTTATAATAGCAAAATCCATACAAATACTTGAAATAAAGACACTCCAGTAGAAGCAAACTATGGCGAGCTTATCCCTTTTTTTGTTATTGAAAGTATTACAGATTTATTTACAAACATTCATTACCTTTCTATTGAGTAGCACATCAGTGTGTACAACATAAAACAGATCTAAAGATTTGTTCCATAGCAGACACAAGCGAACATAAATCCATTGATTCCATTCAGGTAAATGAAAATCCATGCAAAACCTTTTTTAAAAAAGATTTTGCTCCTAATACATTGCAGTAAAAAAAAAAAAGGCTCCTAGCCAACTGCTAGTGTCACAAATGTCTTAATTGCTTGTGCCTGTCTACCAGTGATGGAATTCAATTTTTTTTACTACTGATTCTGTGGGCGTGGCCTGCCGGGCATGGTGTGGCTTGGTGGGCATGGCAGGGGAAGGATACTGCAAAATTTCCATTGCCACCCCACTCCACGGGAAGGATACTGCAAAATCTCCATTCCCACTCCACTCTGGGGCCAGCCAGAGGTGGTATTTGCCAGTTCTCCAAACTACTTAAAATTTCTGCTACCGGTTCTCCAGAACCTGTTGAATAGCATCCCTGCTGTCTATCAGAAAAAAGGTGGAACCAGTCTATGGTGGTTGGTGAGTGGTATACCATTGATTCTTCTCTATGCATTAACTCTCCTATCTTTATTCTCTCAGTGTTTATAGTTTGTTAGCTAAGCAGGTACAGGTCTGGTCTAGGTAAGGCTGGAGAGATACCTGGGTATTCTCCCAGTACAGTCATTTCATTGATGGAAGATGCACAAGCAATGCGTACTGTCTCTTGAATATGAGACAGTTTAATAATTGTGTGCCCTTCACAAAGAATAGTACAAGAACTCTTTAAGAAACAAAGAAGATGCAATGTTGGAAGTTTGTCAGAGGGAGATCCAACCAGGAAATAAGGAGGAATTTCCTGACAAGGAGAACAATTGATGGAACAGTTGTGTAGGCTCCATTGCTGGAGGCTTTCAAGAAAAGATGTGTTCAGGATCATATAAGGACTCCTGCCTTCCGGGTCCCTTCCAGCCCTGATTCTATCAGTTCAATGCATTTCACAACCAGGTTGCTTTCATATTGATCCTGTTGTTATCTTAAACTGAAAAAGTATGCTAGTTAATTCCACTAACTAGCCCTAAAAAGAAGAGCTAATTGAGGATTCCATTTGAATATACCCTCCATTTGCTTGGCTGCATATTTGTTTTGCTTTGTTTTTTCACATTTTAAAATTGCAATAATCTCTGTTGCGCTGAACTGTTTTGGCAGTACCATTTAATTAGTCCTATAAACATTTTCATAAATCCAATACCTTTTTATCAGTTTCTTTCTCTTTTATTTTTTGTCACAGTTGCTTTATGTACTTACACCTCATAAATGCCAGAGTCAGTGTATTCAAAACTGCAATATTCAATCAAATTATCCCTTGATATATGTCAAAAATGTTCTAAATGGTTTTGGCCCATATTTTAATATCTTTGCTCTTCCAGATAAATGGTCTGTGAAATCTAGTAATTACAATGACTTCCCTTGCCAGATCACTGAAGTATCAGAGAAGGGTCGGCATTATAACGACAACAAATTAATCAGAAAAGTCCATCTCCAAGCACATTCTCACAATGGCTTCAATATGGAATGGCCCCCAAATGTCTCTTAATGTTCTTTTTCTGCATACTGTTGTTCTATTTCATCATGGGATATTAAACATATTTCAGCTCATAGGACAGGCTCGGATGTGTTTGCAGATATTGAAAACAAATGTTGGAACTGGATGAGTGATAATATTGAAGCAATAACTATGTCCTAGTAGGCATACTTGTTTAATGGTTTGCATAGAGTTTTTTTGGTACAAACTTCGCAATTTCTACTCCTAACATAAATTGAAGGATTTTCCCCCTTCCCACTATTGAAGTTTGGAAACAATTTTGTGTCAGTGAAGTAAATTAAGGGAAAGTGTTACATAAACTAAAATTAATGACCAAAATACCATATTGAAAAGTTCCTTTTGTTTGAATAAAACAGAATAGAAGTCAGCAGCAGCATGCATTGCTGTAATCCTGAGCTATTTCCCAAAGTGATAAAATGTGCATTATAAAGGACAGAATGAAAATTTTTGTGATTCACAGAACTTTTAATTAGACAATGAAGAATTCTGAGAAATGCAAAATGTCTCCAACAAAAGTTAATTTAACAAATAGCATAGTTTCACAAGCTACTAGTTCTATTTCTCTTTTTTAAAATCCATATAAATAACTCCTAGTTATAAATGAGCAAGAAAAAAAATGGACCGCTACAGAGAGAATTATTCTTCTAAATGTTGTTACTTGCTTTCTGACTGCATTAGTATAAATAATCCAAATTGGAAGAAATTGTGGTTGTTTTCCATGGAAAATATAGCAGTTGTTAAATATCCTTAACAGTGTAATCCGTATCTTTTAAAAAGATTGGCCATGGATTATTTTCTTCCAGAGTTTTCAAACATAAATGCCAGAAACTTAGTTGCTTTGGATTTTTTCTTATTGCTTTTGAAGATTTTTGTTTAAATCTTTCTCTTTAATACTTGGCAAGCAGGACAAGGAAAAAGTGAGATAACAAAGAGATTTCTTATCAGCTGTCCTGCTCCTGTTAGCTTTTTGGTTGCCTGCTATAGAAATGGGAAGAAGGGGGAGAATTGACTGTTTTGTCATTATTATCATGCAATAATCTCTGTTCCTAAAGATGAACTTCCCTTTTCTATATTACAGAGAACAAATCCTTCAGTTTGTTCCTTTAAATCATGCGTACCCTGTCAGAGCTGGTGGATGGAAAATAAATAACTTAAGAAGCTAGATGAATGAAAGCTAACTGAAAAGGGGTTTCTGTGCTTAGAAATTTTATTTGAATCCACAGAAAAAGAGAAAGATGGCTAATTAATCCACATATTTAATTGAGTAATTATTGTTTGGTGCCACTTCTGATGAAATCTAAGCACTTAGAACATTTTTTATAGTTTGGAATGACTTCACTAATAAGTAATTAATTGAAACTGATTGTGTTGGATTTCTAGCTTCTAGAAATGAGTCATGGATATTTGTATTTAACATTTCTTTTAATCCCACCTTTATTACTTTAAGCAACACAATGCAGCAGAGATACATAATACTCCTTCCTCCTATTTTCTCCACATTGATAACCTGTGAGTTTGGGCTGAGAGAGAGAGAGTGACTGGCCAGATGGGTGAAGTCATCCATCTGGCTTCCATGCTTAAGGTGGGAGTAGAACTCACAGTCTCCTGGTTTCTTGGTCAGCACTTTAACCGCTATACCCAACCTCATCTATATAAAAGAATCTATACTATATTCATTTAGTTCATTTAGTGACTGTTCAAAGTTACAACATCACAGAAAAGAATGACTTATGGTCGTTCTTCATACTTACAACCAGGGATGAAATGCTACCAGTTCAGACAGGTTCGGTCGAACCAATAGCGATGGCAGCGGGTGGTTCGGAGAACCGGTAGCGACAGCAGTGCAAGGCTCTGCCCACCCACCCAGTCATTGTTACTTCCTGGTTTTAACCAGGAAGTAACCTGTTTTTACCGTCTGCGCATGCACAGAAGGGTTTGTGCATGCGCAGAGGTTCCACATGTGCATGTAAAACATGCAAGCAAAGCAAGCGTGTGTGTGGGGCGCGTGCACTTCCGAACTGGTAGGGAAGGTAAGTAAATTTCACCCCTGCTTACGACCATTACTTCATCTTTATGGTTAAAATTCAGATGTTTGGCAACTGACTCATATTTATGACAGTTGCAGTGTCTCGGGATCACCTTTTGCAACCTTCTGACAGGCAAAGTCAACAGGGAATACAGATTTGCGTAACAACCATGTTGCTAATTTAACAAGTGCAGTGATTCACCTAACAACTGGGGCAGGAAAGGTTGTAAAATGGGGCAAAACTCACTTAACAAATGTCTCACTTAGCCACAGAAATTTTGGGCTCAGTTGTGGTGGTAAAGTAACTTTACACAATATAATTACAAGCCTAATATATGGTGCATTCTTGGGAAATCCATTATAAAAACCACACTCCCAAGTTTTCTTTCATGATTTCTCAGTGTAATGTGGGAAGGAGTGGCAGACATACTGCCATTTGAAAATTGGCATGGCAACTGCTTCCCTGTGATGAGATTGTATTACAATTTCATTCATCTGATAATTCAAATGAATATTAAAATCTTGTGTTCTGTTCAGGGCGTGTGCCTAAAGATATGGGGAAAAGGAATTGATTTCAGGATGGAGCTGGTCTGTGTTTACAGACAATTGCTCCATCCCTGGTCTGTACCATCTGCCTAGCAGCCTCCCCACCACTCCTCCTGTCTCCAATCTCATAGTATTGGGAAGAGAGTAGAGGTAGTCCTCATTTAATTACCACAGTTGGAACTGGCAATTCATTTGTTAAGCAAAGCAGCTCCTAAGAGCAACCTTTGCTTTATCAACTTGCGAAAGTCATAAAGGCAAGCATTGGTCATATAAAGTTCATTATTCATCCCTGTTGTAACTGTAAATGGTTGCTAAATGAGGCAGCGGCTAAATGAGGACTACCTGTACTACTTGCATTTCAATGAGGACTTTATTGGGGTTCATGATCATGGGAAGTACAGTCAAGAATCCTGGATAGGTTTTTTTTTTCCCCAGATAGAATTCAGGGACAATATCAGTTGTGTGCACAATTCCAGGGCCTCATGCAAATGCCTGATCAGGTCAGGGAAGAACAAGCATCTTATCATGAGAAACTCTTTTCCAGATTTCTGAAGTAATCTGGAACCAGGATCTTAAATTCTAGCTTCTGCTCCTGAACTGCCTTGCTGGTGTTGCTGGTTCTGGTGGTGGTTGTCATGACAATACGACAAGATATACCATGAATTGAAATATTCTCAGTCTTTATGTGCCTTTTCTAAGTTGGTTTCTTTCTTTCTTTCTTTTTATTCCAGCGCTGGAGTTGGCAGGACCGGCTGTTTCATTGTAATAGATGCCATGCTAGAGAGAATAAAACATGAAAAGACTGTAGATATTTATGGCCATGTAACTCTAATGAGAGCCCAGAGAAATTACATGGTTCAAACAGAGGACCAATACATCTTTATCCATGATGCACTGCTTGAAGCAGTGACTTGTGGAAATACCGAAGTGCCAGCCAGAAACCTGTATGCATATATTCAGAAGCTGACACAGATAGAAGCAGGAGAGAATGTCACAGGAATGGAATTGGAATTTAAGGTATTTTGTCTCCACATTGTTGTCATGATACATTTTGCATTGGGGAAAATCGACAGCAAACTGTTCTAGGATTAATGCAGCTGCTTTTACAGATTTAACTAGAAGATCTGATTTGTATCTGGTGGAATGCCATACAGAGGCTGTTCTAATATGTATTTATAAAAAAAAAATAGTGTCCCTTTTTTATTATTATCAACAGCAATCCCAAAGTCTTCTTTGTCTCTTGCAGCGGCTAGCCAGCTCTAAAGCTCATACTTCAAGATTTATCAGTGCCAATCTTCCATGTAATAAATTTAAAAATCGCCTTGTTAATATTATGCCATATGAATCCACAAGGATATGTTTGCAACCTATCAGAGGAGTAGAAGGCTCTGATTATATCAATGCCAGTTTTATCGATGGATACAGGTACCGAACCAGTTGTTGTGATGTAAAAAAGTACTAGTTCCATATGTTGTAGTGGTCATAAATATAGTTTGCCATTATGCAAGTCTCATTTTGACTCTTTTCAGATTCTTATGGTAATCAGTCCAGCGCTATAGTTCCTTCCCCTAATTTCCACAGTGCCTAATCACTAACCACATTGCTGTTGTTTGTTTTGCTAGCTCATGTCTCTTTCTCAGAGTCATAGCATAACATGAATTTACCTGTAATTATAAATTTAAATAACAATCTACAGAAGTTTCATTTAACTCAGATCCCAATTCCAGAATTTCTCCTGGAATACAGAAAGCAAATGACTTAAGGATAAATTCATTAGAGGGTCACCTAAGATATTACGTAACTATTGAGTATAAGGATCAAATGTTGGGGGTAATAAAGTCCTGTCGCAGAAAATCCCTGTGTCCCTTTGTCTTAGTCATCTTAAATATATAAATTAGCCTGCTCCATTTTCATCTTTGTGATTTGACTTCAGAACTTTTCCTATAGTTCTTGAATCACTGAAAGAGTTAACAAAGAATTGCTTTGGAGCTATAAGTCATAGGCTCAATAGAGTGTGTGACAGTCAGCCTTCAGTGTAAAAATGGAACTGTACCACTAAGTGTTTCCTAAGTGCTTTTTGTGACACACAAAATTGAGCTATTAGAGTTGCATTAAATTTTAAATAAGATAAAGGCATAAATCACAATATTAAGAGAACAATTTCCTATACAAACTTCCTAAAATAAACTAGCTCTGTGGTTGGATTAAATAACATTTAATATGTTTTAATATTCTTACCGTTAATAATTTACAGTGATACGTTTGTTAGAATGATGTTTCAGTAGATTGTTTATATGCAGCAAGAGATCCTGCTGTCTTTTGATTGATCAATATTTTTTTTTTGCATTTTACATTTAGGCAGCAAAAAGCCTATGTAGCTACACAGGGACCTCTGGCAGAAACAACAGAAGATTTCTGGAGAATGCTTTGGGAGCACAATTCAACCATTGTAGTCATGCTTACTAAGCTACGAGAAATGGGAAGAGTAAGTTTTACATTTTTTTTACATTCTAGAAAAAGAATGTCAAAAATTACGTTAATATAGGAAGAACAAGCAATTCTCCCAGCTATTTCTATTTCAATCTATTTGTATTAATGTAGTTGGTAATTAGAAGAAGTGTGGTGGCGTAATGGTTAGAATGCAGTATTGTCAGGCTAATTCTGCAGACTGCCAAGAGTTCAATTCTGACCAGCTCAAGGTTGACTCAGCCTTCCAGCCTTCTTTCTGAGGTCGATAAAATGAGGATCTAGATTATTGGGGGCAATATGCTGCTTAGAGAGAGCTGTAAAGCGTTATGGAGTGGTATATAAATCTAAATGCTATTTCTACTGCTAATTATCACTAAGCAAAATGAAAAGCAAACTGTTAACCCCTTTTGCACCTGAGCAGAGACAATGTTGGATTTGTTTACAGATGGAATTTGGCAGCCACTGTGTGTGTGTGTGTGTGTGTGTGTGTGTGTGTGTGAGTGTGTATGTACTTACGTACGTACATACATACATACCACTGGTGAAATCCAATTTTTTTTACTACCGGTTCTTTGGGTGTGGCTTGGTGGGCATGGTGTGGCTTGGTGGGTGTGGCAGGAGAAGGATACTGCAAATCTCCATTCCCACCCCACTCCAGGGGAAGGATACTACAAAATCCCCATTCCCCCCCCCACTAATGGGGAAAGGGTATTGCAAAATCTCCATTCCCACCCCACTCTGGGACCAGCCAGAGGTGGCATTTGCCAGTTCTCCAAACTACTCAAAATTTCCACTACTGGTTCTCCAGAACCTGTCAGAACCTGCTGGATTTCACCCCTGAATGAAACCCATTATTAAGGGAACAAGGAAAGCATGCAATACAATTCAGGGATTTTTTCATGCATTGTGCAATTATTTTTTACTCCTGCATTCATCCTTCTTCACTTAAAACGCCCTCACCTTCCCCTTTTCCCACTGAATTTTACCCCAGTATCTCAGTTTCAACAGAGGCCAATCAGATGCTTCTGGAACGGCTGTAAATGTAACTTGAATAAATCTACTTATGCAATTTACTGAATGTAACCAAATGATAATTGAGGCAAGAGAAGTTTGTCCACATATCAAGATGTCATACCACATTGTCAATATTTATTTTATGTGACCCAATATCAAAGTAGAGCTCATCATGTATGTTGCTATGAAACAAATTATGGTTTATTACTAGCTGGAAGCAAGAGTTTTTATTCTCCAGATCACAAATAAGTGAAAGACTAAAATGGAAAGGGAATACATGAGTTTCAATCTAGATTTCTATTAAGCAAATTAAGGAGCAGAACAAAAGTACACAGTAATGAAGAGCAAAACTGAATTACTACAGGTCTTTGCAAGAGCAAGTGTCAGTTCAAATCTGTTTTGCAGAATGTCATGCCTGCAACTGGAGTAGCTCATGGCGTATAAATTATAAGAGTGTTTGATATTCCACTTGTCATTTTTTGAAATAGAGCCCAAAATAAAAGAACTTAGGGACTGATTAGGACTGTTTTGGAAATACTTAAATATACACAATATCTTCCTTAATTGATTCACATGTTCTTTGATGTAGGTGATTAGTACAGGACTGCTAGCTCTGTTTCTTGAGCACTTGTTCAGTGGGCAGATTGATATGTGGCCTGTTGCACTTCCATAATATGTAAATAAGTTAATGTCACCTTCTTAATAGCTACCAGTCAATCTTCATTAAGTTATTGAAGCCTTTGTAATTAGGTCTATGGCTGAACCCACTGTACTTGTAATTGAGGAAACTTCAGGATAGCCTTAAACATTTCAGCAAGATCAAGTTTCAGGACATTGCCATGATATTTACTTGACAGAAGAACCCTGCTATCTTTGTATTAATTATCTTCACTGACTCATTACTAAGGATAATTGAAGATGAACTGTGCCTTCACTATTATCCAGAGGAAGGATGAAGTAGAATATAAAGCAGAAGCATTTCTAGCATTAATTCTATCAACCAGTAATGACTGTTCACTGCCATGGACTGGCTTCTGGGCTTCATTTTCAGGATCTTCTCAGAATTAAAAGGTTCAGTAATGTAGGCATAGCAAATATTTCATATAAAAACAGACGTGGTACAGTAGTGTACAGTATTCAGTACAGTAGTGTAGCTGAATGGAAGAAAAAAAGAACTAGTCTTGCATTATTAAAAGCTTACCACATTTACAGTGCAATTCAGCACATGCTCAGAAATAGATAACATTTTCTAGTTTGATGGATATGACATCCTTCTTGAACTTGGTGTTCTACAGATATATTTAATTCTCATTATTTCCAGTCAGAAATCCAATATATGTGTAGAGCACTAAATTGAGTAAAGCTGGCATATGCCTAGAATTGTAGTCTTAATACGTCCAAATTAATATATTATTTTGTATGTGGATGTGCAAGTTATGACCCAATAACTCCATGTTCAACACTTTCATGCCATTTGAGAAGGAATTGTATGAAACTGAATTGTAGGGAAAAACATCTTTGCAGGAAGCAAAGTAAAAATGTCAACTCTCTACGGAGCTTTTAAAATGTGTGTGACTCATCTCCATTAATGCTTGCTGTGTCCCTTCCCGCCCAAATGTTAAATACAATTCCTGGACACCAAAGGACTGCTTTGTAACATGAGTCTTTCTCCCCTATTCAATGAACTTCAGAAGTATTCAAAATAAAAGAAACATAAGCCATCACAACATGTGATGTGTTCCTTACATTAGTTACCTACTACGATTAAGAAGCATTAGACGGTACAATTTGCGTATCAGATACTATTCTTTGCAGTATATAGAGATTCCTATAGCACTTTCTGATGTCTAAATTAAGCCAATATTATTTACAGACCTCATTTCTTCAATGATTAGTGACCGGTCATTGTCCTTGATAGAATAAAATCAAGAAAGTATCTTTATTTCTCAGAGAGATTTAGTCTTTATTTCAGCACCAGGGACAGCTGCTCTCTCCTTTTGACTTGTGGTTGTTACTTATATTTGATAAATAAGATGGCCAGTCCACAATGAATCAGAAACCATACATTTCTTAACTTTTTTAAGTGAAGGTGTGTAGCCAGATTATTTTACATTCAGAAACATGTTCCATTGGGGAAAAAAGGATAATCATAATTTAACTGTAAATAAAATTATTGACTTTTCATAACATCCAGTATCAGTTACCCATGGCTGTTGCCTTATCATTTTAATAGGTGTCACTCATATACTTGAATACATATTGGTTCTCTTCACATAACCTATTCACATGAATCATGGGGATAAGTAATCATGTCATGAAAACTCCAAATTCTGCTTAATTGACTCGGCTGATTAATTTAGGGTTACATTTAGCTCCAAACTGATCCTGTCTTGTTTCCATCTAAACAATCCAATCTTCCCCAATCCACATCAGCTAACTATCCTATCATGCAAACTGCTTGCCTGATAATTAGATGTCCTCTTTGACGTTCCTGGCTCTTAGGAAAATGAAGAAGGAATAGAAACAAGTAGTTATGGGAACAGTCCTGCTGAATTTGTAATGCCAAGCCCAACAGACAACTGTGTTTTACTCCTCCTGAGGAGAAGTTAAGTTCCTCCTTTGAAATGGTTGGAAAGACTAAAAACATGGTCACCAATCAATTGACTCAATCTTTATTTCAGATCATGAGCCCCCAGCGCATGACATTGACTGTTATTTGAATGTTGCTTCATGTAGTTTGTTATCTGTATGCTTTACTCATCTGCTTCCTACATTAAAAGAGTGGGAAAGCAAATAAATGCTTGAGGAAACAGTCGTACATAGGGAAAAAATCATGGGACACAAATCCGATTGATTGAAAATAAAGTTGTTTGCAAACTCATTGAATGATTTAGCTATGATTGCCTTAAACTGTACTATCTCCAAATATTAATGGATGGCTCTGGTCTCTAAATCACACTATCTCTGGTGGGTTTCATATTAATTTAAATGCACAGAAATTGTACTGTCGCAATTCATTTATGCTTGGGCTGAGTTACACGTGCCCTAGTTGCCTCACATGGATTGCTGCAAGTTATTTTATGCTTAATTTGAAAATGGTCTGGAAACTACAACTGGTACAAACTGAATGAAGTCACATACTAGGAGGGCTAGGGGATGTGAACATTTTAATTCAGGTTATGCTTTAGATGCAATAGCTACATCTAAGGGCACAACCACAAATTACTTCCAAATTACTTTGCACACCCAAATTACTTATTGAAAAATAAGCAATGCACAGATAGATTATTAAAAAGAAAGGCTCAGATAAAAAATAGTTGGTTCAAAAAAAATATTATTGCGCCAGGTTTCAAATCATCAGCTTTCTATTACAAGGCATGTGTTATCACTATTATGTTATTTATAGCATTCCTGTCAAAAGTAGCTAAAGAAAATATTACAGTCCCTGATAACCATTACTTACTTTACTCAGTAAAAGAAGCATTCCTCCCTCTGCAGAGTGAGCTCTGGCTTTAGCTGATCATGGATTAAAGTTCACCATTCAAACCAGAGAGGAACCCTCAAGCAATTTAGGGGAATAAGTACTTTAAAGTGCAGCAGGAAAACAAAGAATAGAATAGAATAGAATAGAATAGAATAGAATAGAATAGAATAGAATAGAATAGAATAGAATAGAAT
>JANHZT010003052.1:40016-59482 GCA_032468215.1 Stegonotus admiraltiensis
TGTTGGAACGAATGAGATATGAAGGTGTTGTAGATATTTTCCAGACTGTCAAAATGTTAAGGACGCAGCGGCCAGCCATGGTACAAACAGAGGTGAGAAAAACAGTTTTCTACGTACACACACACATCTGTATATACATGAATATAGTAATGATCAAATTTATGTCTTAATTTGTTATTTATATTTTGTAACATAAGCCAATATAGAACCTACAAATAGACTATTTTCATTCTTTCATTGAAGGATGCTTTAAGCAATGAAGACTTCCCTTGAAATATAAGGCAGGATGAGAAGAAAAGTATAGTAGCACATCTTTATTTAGTTCCTGAATGGGGACAAAAAGGGTAGCAACTGGAGGTGGTTTCACTATCACCCAGTTATTCACTGCAATTTCCCAGGGACTAGTGGCTAGAAAGCAGGAGACCATGAGTTCTACCCCTGCCTTAGCCATGAAAGCCAACTGGGTGACCAGTCGCACTCTCTCATCCTAACTTACCTCACAGGGTCGTTGTTTTGGGTAAATTAAGAGAAGGAAGGAATATTAGATATGTTTACCGCTTTGAGTTGTTTGTAAAATTAAATTATAAATTTAATATAAATTAAATAGATAGATCTGACTGAAGGTTGAATAAACTGGTGCAGTTTTTCTGAACCTCCCATCTTGAGCCCAAATATCTGCAGAGGATTGGATCCACTTGCATTTTAGTAAAGCCCCATGTGTGATGGAAATGGATTTGGAAATCCATTGTCCAAATTCCTGATTATTTGGGAGATTCTGTTCTCCCCGAAGGAGACACAAAATGACAAGGACCTGCATATTTTATTTTGAGTAAGACCATAAATGTTCTGGGATTTAAAACAAGCCCCCCCCCCGCCCCCAATCCTTGCCCTCTAGACTCACTATAGAATTCCTTTCTCTTAACTCACACCTTGTTTGCACAATAACAGCTGAAAGATCCTCTTCCTTACTTTGCTTGGATTCAGCAAAAATCTGTTGCTGCACCTTAGGGCAAGAGGGGGAAGAAAAGGAGGCTGTAGATCTAACAATCAGTAAAACGAAGAAGAACCATAATACTAAGGGACAAGAATGTTTCCCTCTTTATTATCTTGTTATATATCTTAATGCCTTATGTTGTTTCGGGACAAAGATACACTATTAATTAAAGTTATTGAGTTGGATAATTTGGAATTTTAAATATAAAGAAAAAAATGTTCTGTCAATGTTAATTACAGTTAAGGAAATCACTGTTACAGGCATAAAATTATTAGACTTCTTCATACAAGATTAAATATAATATTAAGAAAACAATACTACTGATTACATTGAAGTAATTTTTGTGCAATAGTCTGTTTGGAACCTGACAGAACCTGACATCAACAGTGCAACCAGTGAGACCAGTACCTAGTACCGAGGGCTTCATTAAATAATTACTTAATGTGAGAGAGAGAGACAGACAGACAGAGATAGAAAAAGAAAAAAGAAATGTATCAAAGGTTAGGGTTAGGGTTGTCCGAAAGCGATTAGTCAGTCTAGCACAATATTCTTTTTCAGGAGCACAAGGATGAAACAAGGTGCATAGGGCAGGATGTTCTGAAGTAGTCTTCCTACTGCTGCTTTTTGTGTTTTTTGCAATTAAGATTACACCAAAAAGTGCTGGAGGGCCTGGCTTTGAGCTAGTCTACTAAAAAAACAATGGATCACTTGCTGGACGGGTGATTTAAGGCACCTGTGGGACCTTCTACTTGTGACATTCTATACATACAGCCTGGTACCAGACTTTCTTGTAGATCTGAACTGAAAGGCTGTGTGTTAGATGTCCAATTTCCCTGTCCACTCTGTAATTTCATAATTCAGATGCAGTTCTTTAGTGGCTACTACGAACATGAATGTTAAGCACATACATCACATTTATATGTATCCTGTTAGGGAGATAAAAATTCTCTGCCAAGGATAACAGCCGCTCTGATTTAGCTTTTAAACCAAAATTATCCTGATCCCCTATAAATCTGAAAAGGTAAGGGAACACAGAGCTTGTGTAAACACAGAAAGTGAGCCCTTTTTTCTGTTCTCTTAATCAGGATTAGAAATGTAGAAATGTAGAAATGTCAATGTATCTTTGCTGAGCAAATATATTCATTTCAACCCAAATTTCTCTCTCTCTCTCTTCCTCTCTCTTTCCCAAGGATCAGTATCAGTTCTGCTATCGAGCTGCACTAGAATATCTGGGCAGCTTTGATCACTATGCAACGTAAAAACAAATGGAAAAACGCTGACCCATTCTGGATTGTTAACTACAGGCCCTTTAAGATCCAGAGAGCCTCTTCTGAGCCATACAGTGTGCTTGAGAAGTACTTAACTTTAAATTAAAGACCAATTAGTGGGAAATATTAACAGGAAAAAAAAAACTGCCGGGTGAACCAACAATTCAGTCATCAGTAAACTTAAACAGAAACATAATTAAAGAAACTTGACTGGGTTGAGGCACCGGAAGGATTTCAGTTTACAGAGATCCCAAGATTCCGTTTTAATTGAATTTGAATGAAGAGGAAGAGGACATTCCTTCCAAGGACGATCATCTCATTCAGGACCGCATGATAATGAACGATGCCAACGTTAGGTTTCTGCAATTCAGCACTAGATGTTCGTCAGGAGGCCCGTCCCGGCTCCTCCAGAACAAAATCACCTCTTGGTTCCAACATCCCCCACTTCCCGCCATATTGCTCATCAGTAACCTTTGGTGTTGGGAGGGCAAAGGGCAAATGTTTGAAAAGAAAGTCCTTGATTTAGTTTTCTAGTATTGTAAAGATACTGCTGACCTGTGCTTCATTTTTAACTGTGTAAACTTTTTTTTTCCTTTTTTTAAAAAACAACAAAAGTTTATCATTCGATGAAGTAAATTCAAACAAAAATTGCATACCTGTTCAATTTTTTTGTTTGTTTCTGAATTGTAGTTTTTTTTTATGCTGTAGAACTGTTATCTGTAATATCTCGCTGTAGAAATGTTAAATAATTTTGACAATTTGCACATTTTTGTGCAGCCCTATATTTATCTCCAGGACCACATTCTCATTTAGATCTTGCTTTTACATTTGATTTTTTTTTTCCAATGAAATATAAATCAGTTAATCTACATATGGGAGATTTTGTTTTTATTTCTTTTGGAATCAACAGGGAAGCGCAAGTATAAAGCTGCTACTAACACTCACACGTTTCTCTTTCTATTATAAATATATGTATATCTCTCTCATTCTCTCTCTATCCATCTACAACAATAATACGTAGATAGACAGAAAGAAATGCACATAAATATAAATATATAAATATAAATATACATGTATCAGTTCTTCCATGACTTGGATTTGTTGAAGTAGTAGGGGGAAAATCCAAATTGATACATTCAGACCATACAATATTTCTACACATCTCTGCATTTCAAGGTTTGCTTTTGAGGGATTTGTGTTTCTTTTATCTTTTTGTTTTGCTTTCTTTTCAATTTCCTAGGGGAAATGAGGAATGCACATCAGTGATACTTGAAATTCAACCTTACCCAAATCTAACGGGTAGAAATCATGTGCACACACACATCATTCATCACCCATGCGCATTAAGGTTTGATCCGCTGTTACTAGAAGAGAAGGCCCATTAACTCAGTGGAACTTACTTCTAAATAAACCTGCTTAGGGATTACATTGCATATCATGTTATAGCTCTCAGTGAGATTTCATATTTGGAAAATTTTAGTGCAATAGCATCCATAATAAGTATAGGAAGTAGGCATACGAAGGAGGTCAGTGCATATCCCTAATGGAAGGAAAATGCTATAATAGTTGTCAAGGATTTTTAAAATGTATCCTCTTATAAAATTGTCTACAGTATAGTATAAGATATTTGACCACGTATAATGGGGCAAAGCCAAACATACATTGCTCTGTAAACCAGAATATTTTCTGGCATACAGCACCAGTTAGAAATGCTGTTTTTCGTTTTAATTTTTGCATTTAGAGTGCCTTATATTTGATGCCTATTTTGATAGCATTGCTTCATTTATTTATTTTTTGTCTATGTTTGCTCCAACAGGATCTCTGTAATTTCTCATCAACCTTTTTTTTCCCAATTAACACAGTCTCTTTTCAACATGTGAAGTTTTTCTTAACAATATTCATTCCAAGTTTTCACTATTGATATTTTTTTTTATCCATACCAGAGGGTAGTCAGGCACCCTGTAGGCACAGGCAAACTATTTCAAAAATGCCCCCAGCTGGCATTCATAACTATAATTTTGTTTTGTTTTGTTTTATAGACATGCTGCTATTCTAAAAATGTAATAAAATACTCCTAATACTTTAAGAATGGCAATTTGACTGGGTTTGGATCCCCACTCATGTACGTGAATTTTACTGGAGGTCACAACAGGTTCTTTTAACTCAAGCTAGGAGGGCTCCTGAGATCAGCTGGATTGGACAAAGGACTTACGGTGGTATTGTCTAATGACAACTGAAGAAATGGATTGTGCCAGTTGAACAGAAGCCATTGTTTCTTATATTGGTCTAGGTCTACCTGGTGCCATGTTTGATCAAAATATAGATTACAAAGAAATGTTTTTAGATGTGTTTCCATAAAGAAAAGCAACCAAGAGTATACCTACATGAGCATTTATTTTTCCATGTTTTCCACCATTACCAGAAATAAATATATTAAAAGACCAAACACTAGAAAGCATTCTATTTGAGCACTTTTATATATATATATATTTTAAGAAAATCAATTAAAAAGCGCAAAAAACAAAAAAATTCCACATACATATGTATAATAGTTTTTAAATAAGCATTATAGAAGGCTACCTCAGAGTGAGATTCTTTAATTCTACATCAGAATCCAACATGAATGTGTGCACTGCATGTTTCCTTTTGATTTGTTTCTGTCAAAAATAAAAAAGGGCCAGGCTACATACTGAATTCACACATTGACTCAAAAGGATGGCTCGACAGATTGACGTGCCATCCAACGATACTGGAGAGGCACGGCTGCATAAACGCTTTGGGTGAATTGGCTTAAATTAAAGCACAAACCTGCAAGGGACAAAGCAATAGAATTTTTCCCCAAAGAGCAGGACCGTGTAACGTGGATCGGTTGGGTCTTGCAGAAACTGGGACGCTAAGGAGTTAGTAATCATGGGTATAGCTGTCAGCAAGGTGTGGCAGAAGGATGTGGGGGCTTAGGAAGCAATCGTACATGAGCAAGAGCAAGACCTCCTGATTGGCGCACAAGATGGATCTGTGCAAAGTTGCCTTCCACCATCCCTGTACAGGCCATGTGTCTAGGACAGGGGTGTCAAACTCACAGCCCACAGGCCAGATGCATCACACACTGGCTATGTCCACCCCCAGTTTAGCGAAGGGGAAAAAGTCGCAATATATCAGGTGACGAAAACATGATACAGCGAGTTTGACAGCCCTGGTCTAGGAGGACTCCAATTGTGCCCCAGCTCCATCTGTGGACATCTTGTGCAGACATGCCTTTTAAGGTGGCTCACTACAGATCAGGGCCAGCCTTTCTCCAACAATCATTTGTTTTGTAAAAGAAGATCATAAGCTAAATCAGTAGGAAGGGCGCGCACAACACCAAAAAGCCGCCAACTAAATAGCCAGTCCTCTCCAAGGAGTTGCTTCTAAAGAGATTTCTATCCAAATCATTGATGTGCATTCCATTTGGGTTTCTTTGCGGTGTGGTGATTTTTATTCTTCTCTCATTTCCTTTTTCTTTTTTTTTCAACAAGTCGGTCTCGTGAGTCGTCATTCACCATAGTCGGCGTTTTGTTTCCTCAGCATAATCAGTACGGTGCTATTATTTACCTATGTATGTGTAGTTATGTATAATTTTGTAATTAGTTAATGATGGAGAAATACACAAACTATATAAGAATTATTTGTACAGAACTTTTATTTTAGCTCTCTTTTTTAAAAAAAAATGGTTTGCATGGTTAGCCGTTGGTGAGGATGGATGGGCAAAGGAGGGTGATCTGCACTTTCTATATCTTTGTACTATGCACTGCCCTATTGATTCTACACCCAATAGTATTATTACTTGAACCCATCTGTAAGAAAACCGATTATGAAAATCCACTTGTGTGTATGTAAATAACACAAAAACATGATAAAAGAGGGGGAAAGTTTGCAGGGGCAACAATGAAACACAGATTTTCCCCCTTTTTTATTTTTCCCCCCTCTTCTGGTTTTAATCTTTTAATTTTTAAGAGCCCTGATACTCCAAAAGACTATCATTAGAGGGCTGAGGGTCCCGTCATCCATCTTGTTATGTGGCGTTGCCATTCAAGCTTGGAGTGTCTTTACAAAAATAATACAAGTTGTGTTATCTGCTCTCGTTTTGGATGCCTAGACTGAAAAATTAAAACAAAAAAAAAACCTTGTAAAATGGCTTGTTAAAAAAAATACAATTACCTCTAATCAGTAGTACGCGTAAATGTTTTACAGAATGAAAGGCGTGCTTTTTATTTTCTTACTTCGTTACATTAGTGGCGAAAGAAAGTCTGTATGGAAATCAGTTCTTTGCTGACACAAGCTCCATTTGTTACAAATGAATTCTAATAAAAATGTCAGTGTTACGCAACTCCGGTTGTCTTTTCTCACACTTCTGCTTGTCGGAGTCCCTTGTTTTTTTTTATTTCACCAGATACCACCAGACGGGGCTTGTCAATTTGTTGAAATTGCTAAAAAAATGAGGTGTTCGTTATTTATATTTGTATTTTTGCATTTCTGACCAATGGCCAAAATAAATGCTCTGTTTAAAAAATGACCAGGGACAGCTTGAGTTCACTAGCAAAGCAACCGCCATTTGAAAGGACAGCAATATCTTGAAGCAATTTTCTGGGTTGTGGAAGCCCTAATGCCTTCGTGACATTATCTGCCATGTATGGTCCCAAATTTGTTCATCAGTTTCTTATTCTTGCAGGCATAGCCTCTGGTAATAGGGAATATCTTTGATCTAAATTAGATAATATATCATTTCACCAAAGCTTTGATTTTCTTCCTCCTATAAGAAGGGGGAAAGCTTTCTTACAGAGTTTTTATGTAGCAGCATAAAATGCGGTGACTACAGTCCTGTGAAATACGGATTTTATGTGCATCTGCTACCGTGTTTGAAGCTCATTGCTTCAAAGGACAGCCTTAAAACTGGCAAACACTGGTCCGATATTAGAAAAGATGTACGGTTTTCTGCCACCCAGAACCTGTAGGGATTAGACCAGCATATTCATATTGTTAAATCAATAAATTCCACAAGTGTGGATCATCTGCATGTACAATCATAAATAAATGTTAAAGATGCCGATCTACACACAACTGTAGAGAGGCTTTGCAAGGAATGGTTCAAGCTACAGGCCTTTAATGCAATAACGTTAGAGAGGTTCTTTACCGCTTATTTGGTCAATAGATGAGTACATGCACCTAATAAAAAATAATGAAATGTGAGCAGCTGCATCAGAAATGCAGGAACCAACTTCTCTTAGCACAAATGCCTCAGGCTGTCAAGATATCTGTAATTTTAGGGAACCAACCACCTCTGAAGGACGCCTGGAGAATCTTCATTCAGGACCTTTGTTCAGGCACTCCATGGAGTGTACACAGTGCTTGTTGTGTGTATTCAGTCCTTGAGTGTTGAAACCTAATCAAAACAGGTGCTGAAAATGCAAACATCCTGCCTTAGTTCTGTCTTAAGTGATCTAACAGTATGATGTTTACTTCGCAGCTGAACAAAATATTGATTCGGGAGCCTCAAACTCAGCATAGCAGTTGTATTTTTATTGTGCTTGTTATTCTCTGGAACAGCTCACAACGAAGGATAGTTCTGTCACTAACACAGATTGGTAATCCTCATTCTGAAGGCCCTTTAGTTCTTACAACAGTGTGTGTGTGGGAACCAATTAAAATGATGTATTTGGTGCTCTTTCCAGTGGCAAACTTATATATGTGGGGTGCGTGTGTGTATGTTAAGTAATTATATTGCCGAAGCAGAATATTTTTGGCATTCTGAAATAATGAATCTTGAGTAAAAGAATGGTTTTCTAACTATGTGTGTATAGACTGCTGTTTGAATAAATTTCCATTTAAGGAAGAGATTGCATCTGTGATGATGTTAGTAATGGATAGAAATTGTTCCAACGGTCTCGCAACAATGAGTAAATATGTACAGAAACATCTGGTAACAGCTTTTCTTAGGAAAGCCTTAGAACGGGCAGTATAATGGGTAGAGATAATGATGTATCAAACCTATAAAAGGCTTATTTTTTAACCTATTGCTCTGAATTTATTCAGCTGACTTATGTCAGCAAAATATCAGGAAAAGACCTTTCATTATTACAGCAGACAAGTAAAGCAGCAGGTAGGCGTACCTTACCAGGAAGTACAATATATGTGGTTCAGTGACTTTTGCAACATAAATTGCTCCAGTCATTTGCATCTGTTACCATATTTCCAAGTCATTAAGACATCCATTGTTACTAACGTATGTTAAATGTGCAAAATACTTTATCTCATCCATTTTCATAATTTCATGGAGGTGTGCCTCTGGCTCCATTTTCCCAAACCAAGATTAAAGTTGGTGGATAATGTTTATTTTTGCAAGGGTAGATCCTGTGGATTTGTATTCATAATCCCCATAAATTACTTCGGGGGCTCAACACTCAATACAAGGAATACAGATACAGAGTTTTTCATAGCATACTGATTTTGACTGGTAAATAACAAATAAACAAAAAGCTCAGAACACCCAACACAACCTCTGAGATATAGATGATGCAGGAAGGTAGAGCCCTCTCGGTCCCCAGTTTGTCTTGCATTATCAGTAATAATAGCAATAGGAATAGCACTTAGATTTATATACCACTTCTGGTGCTTTACAAACCTCTCCAAGCGGTTTACAGAGTAAGAATATTCCCCCCAAATATCTGTGACTTCAAAAGTATGGAAAGCTGAGTCAATCTTGAGCCGATGAGAATCGATCTGCTGGAAGTCGGCAGAATTGGCCTGCAATACTGCATTCTAACCACTGTGCCACCACATAATAATGTGACATTATACTGATGTGGTAGGGATATCAGAACTTTTATGATGAAACAGTCACTAGTTACACTGGCAACCAAGGTTCTGCTGTCCCACCCAGATAACCAGGCTTGCATAGTCAGGATTCAGGGTGAAATGAGGACAAAATCTTCCTCAATAGGATACTTACGAACACCACTCAGCCTGAGTTCCTTGCAATCATTAGCCTCTCCCTCCCTCCCTCCCTCTCCCTCCCTCTCTCTCTCTCTCTCTCTCTCTCTCCCTCTTTCTTCCAATTTCTCATAATCATGCACATTTTCTCAAACACTGAATTAGCAGCAGCACATATAGCTATATTTGCAACCCATTCATGTATGCCTTCTGTTCACTGTAGTACAATCGTGTGAGAATTGAGGACCTTGGTAACATAGTTCAGGGGTGTCAAACTTGTGGCCCGCAGGCCAGATGTGTCACACACTGGCCACCCCCACTCCCAGTTTAGCAATACAATATGTCACATGACGACAACATGATGCTGTGAGTTTGACGCCCCTGACCTAGTTCATATAGGCCCAGGAAATGTGAGGCCTCCCTTCACTTTTAAAGGCTTGGGAAGTGAAAGTGAAATGGATATTTTCTTGGTAGTTCTAATACAACCATCAGATCTGCAGCCTATCCTACTAAGGTGGAAAATAGGTTGTAATTTCTTTGGAGAGGCCTATGTTTTGCTTTGCTTTGGTTACAAAGCTACTAAACAAAGTCATAACCACAGGCCAAAAATCAGACATGCTGAATTAACACCTGCAAATATTTTTTATAAACAAATCCTGGAGTAGACTGGTAATATTCAAATATTTATTATACAATAGAGAAAAAGTATACAAAACAAGCAGAAAATAAAATGATGTAAGAAAATGAAAATAAGAAAGGGAAAGATACAATTAAGCCTCCCATTCTTCTATCAGGTAATGATCATCTTATCTGTTCCCCCTCTTCTTTTTAACCCTTTTTAATCCCCACATCCAGAAATCTTCAATTTGTGTTGCAATTTTCTTCTCTCAACACAAAATCCATGTAAGGTTTTCAGTATAACAAAACAATCTTGGTCGTTTTTTCCTCTGCCATTGCTTGGCCATTTCTTCAAATTTAATTGATTTTATAATCCAATCTTCCATTCTCAGTATTCCATTGCTTTTCCAACTTTTTGCGTACAATATTAATATTCAAATCTTGTAGATGTTAACGAAATGTCAACCAAAGTTAATTGTGGTTTCAATGTTATGAATGTGTGCTTGGAAGTCCCACTGGATCCTGAGTTTCCCATTATTTATTTTAGTGTGCATGTTGTCAACTACCAAAGTCTATCAGAAAAAACAGGGACAACATTGAAGAGCTTCTGCCATTGATGTTACTGTACATGCATTTCCTAATCATCTAACAAGCATGTGCTTCTTCAGAAGAACTCAAACATACTGATTATCAGTAGGTAAATTTGTGCTTTATATTTGCATAACTGATTCAGAAGTTGTATTTAGACACAAGAAAGGTGACCCAGCTGGAAAGACTCATAAAACCATGGACTCAAAGGCTTTGACTACTATTGCCTGTAAATAGATGTGCATGACTAAATAAACTCATACTTTACTGCTTAAGTTCATGAGAACCTTTTTGAGAAATAGTAGGATTATGCAACACATATTTAATTAGGAGTCAAGCAAAAACTTATACCAGAAATCAAATATATGGCAAGACCATCCTTCTCAAGAGTCAATGGTAGCACTGATGATGGCAATAACACCATATGAGAACTCACCATAAACTGTTTGTTTGTCTGGCTATTTGATTCTAGCAGGATATATTTGTTCAAGAAATCAGTAATTAAGTTAAACATATTTCTATTCACTTATTCCAAATACCTCTATCATTTTAAGTCAAGGCTAGAGAGTCTTCATTTGGTCAATGCCATGTGTAAACATGTTTTGGGTCATCCGGCCAATAGTAATGTGCAGGACCACATTTTTTGCACAGTAGAGTTTGGAAGCTTTTCAGGGCCAAATGGAGTGTAGGGTTAAGGTATTCTGGAATGAAGATTGGTACACTCCTATCTGGGATGGTTGTCTTCTTCCACCAAGCATGCAGCATTGATAGGGATGCACATGGAGTGGTGAGAGAGGAAGTGAGAGTGGTGACTTGGCTTGCCTAGCCAGCCAAATCAGCCAAATCAACCCTAGCCATCAATGTAGTGATAGATGTTGCAACCAGGTCACCCTTGCATCCAGGTTCAGGTACTGGTTTAGTACTTGGTCCTGCCTCTCTGAAAATCCAGTCGAATGTATGGGACAGTGAGGTTTTAATTAGTGTCTTAAGCTTCTAACTTGATAGCTTAACCCTCAGAACCTTGCAAAAAAAAAGGCAGACACCCCAAAATTTTGACCCTGCAAATGCCAAAGATGGTCTAATCTGCAAATACAGCACTGAATAGTTGAATGCAACAGGACATTTTTTACTCATATCTTACATATGTTTATTATAATTTCAGTTTGCCATTTCATACAAGGGTGGGCAGCTTAAGGATAGCCAAAGATCATTAAACCACCTGCTACTCTTGATCCTTTCAAGCTCAATTTCTTGGTGGCTTTGCTGCCTCCTTGGGTCACTATCTCAAAGGATCAACATCAGAGATGGTATTCAGCAGGTTCTGACCAGTTCTGGCGAACTGGTAGCAGAAATTTTGAGTAGTTTGGAGAATTGGTAAATACCACCTCTGACTGGCCCTGCCTTCATCTATTCTCTGCCTCCCGAGTCCCAGCTCATCAGGAGGAAATGGGGATTTTGCAGTAACCTTCCCCTGGATTGGTGAGGGAATGGAGATTTTACAGTATCCTTCCTCTGCCACACCCACCAAGCCACGCCCTCAGAACTGGTAGTAAAAAAATTTGAATCCCACCACTGGTCAACATATGGATGTGACTGTAGAGAGCATGATTCCAACCTAATTCCTTGCTAGTCACACCTAAGTCCATTTTCTAGGATCAAACCAACTGCTTTTATATGTTTGCTACCTTATAAAGATCTTTCCCATCCATTTTGTACTCCTCTAAAAACATTCACTTACATGATTCCATGCCTGTCACAACCATATTGCTGCTGACAAGGGATAGATCAAACCATGAGCCTCAAAAACTTTTCAAATGCTCTCTATTCCTAGACAGATTATTGTTCCTCGGCATATTAATTTAGTAACCCACTGAATCCAGCAGCAATTACTAATACATACCATGTCATCTTAATACAAAGCTATCTCCCCAACCCCACCCCAGATGAAAACATTGTCTTTCACATTTCTTGAGAATTTAAATCAGAATTAAAGAATTGTGGGGGTGGGGGGGAATCAAAATCTTAAGAAGAAGGTAGTGTCTCTGGGTTGCTGAGGCAACTTGTCCCGCATTGATGGTCCAGTTCTCTAGCCAATGGGATTGTCTTTTGCCTTCACAATTCATTCCAACCAATGGGAGCCCTTCATATTCCCCAATGAGAACTTCAGGTAAAGCAATCTAATTGGCAATCTGGTTTAATTACAAGATATCCATTCAATGTCCATTATTTTCATTTCATTACATGATCCTGTTGGGTGGGATTTTGCGACTTGATGCAGGAGAAAGCTCTTTTTCATCCAGCTGTTTTGGTGGCAGAAATTAATTCACAATTGTGCCACCATTCTTTTCTTTTTTTTAATGTGGAAAAGTTCCAAGTTCTCACATTAGAATTTATTGAAGGCTTAGAAATAAAGGCTGAGAGCAAATAGATTTCTTTGTCAACCAAGACTGTTTAATTGATTATATAATTTAGCATGCGTGTTCTGTTTGATGGTCTCCTATTAGAACTTCGCCCTCCTCCTTGATAGTCAATTGTAAACTCCAAAAAGGAGAAACCGTATTTATTTACTTGAGAATTTGCCATTTTATTCCTTAAGATCTATTTCTTGTAAGGGAGGCCTATTACCTCAAGAAAAAAATGATTAGCTACCCTTCGGGCATGCAGCCTGTTTATTTTTATTGATTTTTCTTGATGTCATGTCTTTATTTTGACCTCAAACGTTTTGCTATGTTACCACAGCCCAAGAACCACAGGTCTCCAAGGGCAAAGCTATTACCTCAAACAGCACTTAGCTCTGGTTCCAAGTGACATTTTGATGGTGCATTTCTAGGAGAATCGGGATGGCTAGCAAAACATGGTCAACAAATTGTGACCATCCGCCTTAGCCAAGAGACGTTGAGACTGTAACTTGGCTGGCCATTATGTTCCAGGACAGAAGAGGTTCCATTGCCCTGGAATTGGCTCTGTTCCAGGCATCACTTCCAGAATTAAGTAGTAGATCTCAAATGCCAGGGTGTTCCCACCCCCCTTTTATATTTTGCTCTGTTGCTTCTGTATATTTGTGCCGAGTTATTTTAAATTTACAAAATGAGCTGCAAAATTCTGAAAGAGATGGATTTCAAAAGCTAACTGCTTTTATTTATGAATTAGTTCAAAGGGGCAAAAGCATGTATATTGACACTAAAATGTGAAGCAAATGAATTTCTCCTTCATTCCTGTTTATGAGAAAGCTGAAGGCTCAACAGTGAAAGAGAAGAGATGCACTTGAGAAAATACATTTCTGACTCTATTGAATTTCTGTGCCTTTTTGGCCATTATTGCCTGGATCAAAAGGATCATGTTCAATTCTGTTTCTGATTTGGGGAATTAAGGCAATGGCAGAAGTGAAGAGGCCAGGTTTACTATCCTGAATACCTCTCCAAATGCCTTTTAACAGAGCATCTCAAGGCCATGCTTATAAAGGAGACTTAGATTCCTTTAATATATAATGGGACAATTTTTAAGAATAGCTAGTGAATATGTTTCAATAAGGTTAACCTAGAAAAAACAACTGGAAAATGTAAGCCTGAGATATGGCCTAGGACCGTGATGGCGAACCTAAAACATGTGTGCCAGAGGTGGCACGCAGAGCCCTCTTTGCTGGAACACGCACTGTCGCCCCAGGTGAGATCTCTGTGGCATTTCTTTCGTGAGCTTCTGTTTCCCTGCAAACGATGAAACAGAAACTCACAAAAGAAAAAGATCTTATCTCTTGCTGCACTGCCGGTGTTGGGATGCCCCGCCTCCCACCAGCCAGCTGGTCTTCGGGTCTCTGCTGTGCATGCACAGCCAGCACTTCTGGCTGGGGGATTCTGGGAGTTGAAGTCCACCCATCTTCAAGCTACAAAGGTTGAGAAACACTGCTCTAGATCAATGCCACTCTTTTTCTATCCTTATAGTCAGTATTACTAGTATGTGAAAAACAGCATTACAAGTTCCCCCAAGCTTTATTTTCTTTCTTTTCTTTTTTGTATCTCATTTTCAGGATAGTTAGAATTTATTCTGAATCTCTTCTGGGAATGTTTTCGTGCCTAGGGCATTGTTCTGAAGCTTTAGGCAATGTTACTGTACAGCCTTTCCATGACTTTGCAACATCTGTGCCTGCCTGTCCACACATCGGATTTAAAAGAGCCACTTAGGAGACATTCCTGCATGATAGGTTCCCTTCAGATTTATGGAAACATGGGAAATTATTCTGAAAAGAAGAGTACAGTGACAAGGTATATGAACTTACTTTTGGCCACCTAACCATCACAAGAATTCTGCACACTCAAACATAAGAATGCTGTTCCTATTGCATGAGTTGCCAAAAATAAGTGTAGAATTTTCCGATATACAGTATACACATGACCTCTTGAAATTAGGGGATTCTTCTTACACATTTCTCACGCACACACACGCAGGAAAAATTCCTCAATACTTCTTCATGAGTTGTGCTTTGCAGTGATGGTAGCTCAGCTCATCAGGGATATATGGTTCTGGAGCATTATGGAGAAAAAAAATGTATTTTCCCACTACCACATTCTAGTCAATGTCCTTCTCCTAGCATTGGGGAGCTTGTGGTCCTGCTCCCCAACTACTTACGATCCCTTTTATATTATGGTTTGCCGCATAATAGATGTTCAGACTGGATTTGGCAATTTTTCCACCTATCAAGTCTTTCCCAAGGAGCTGGGATAGGCAGAAGTTGATATTTTGTTACAGGCATTGTTGCAGGATGTAAACTGTGCCGAGGAAAGCTGCCTTTTTGCAATTGACTGATGGTGAATTTGTCAATGCCGATGGTGCTCAAGTGGTGCTCTAGTTCATTTTATGTCTTTATGGTTCATCACACAGTCAGCCAGATGTTCAGACTGGATTTGGCATTTTTGTCTATCGTTGAGTCTTTTCCAAGGATCTGGGATAGGCAGATGTGGATGTTTGATGGTGTCACAGATATTGTTGCTGTTCCAAGTAAAGCTGCCTTCTGCAATTGACTGATAATGAATTTGTCAATACCGATACTGCTTAGGTGGTTCTCTAGTTCCTTTTATGCCATTATTATTATTATTATTATTATTATTATTATTATTATTTACATTCTTTTACTTTTATTATTATATAATATTTCATTAACATGTACATCCTTTCAACACCCAGAAATGCATCACTCTCTAGGATAGATGGTAATTAATGAATTAAAGGACTGGAGAGTTGTGGTCTTTCTTTGTGTGTGTATGTGTGTGTGTGTGTGTGTGTGTGTTGGTTTATGGATTTTTGTGTAGGAATTCTTCCTAGAAATTTGATCTCAGTTGTAGTTCTCTCATTCCATTTTAGCCAATATCAACTCATTTTCATTCTTGTAAAGAAGTCCTTTCTACTTTCACTCTTGAGCTCTACACAGCACATTGGTGGGGTGGAGGGGGTGAGGACTGCCACAAAATCAATAGGAAGTTTCCTTGCCAACAAATGCTGAACTCCATTAGCATCCCCACTGCTGTTTCTTACACCTCATTGGTTCAGATGAATATAAATTGTATTCTGATTTCAGTGTCCACAGTCATGATTAATAGAAAACAGGGTCCTATTGAAAAGGCTGAAGATTTTGCCTGACAATCACAGAAGACCCGGTTTGAATATGCAGATTTTCCAACCATCAATTGATGGCATGGAAGATGGGAAACGAACACCTTCTGGAGCCGTCTTTTGTTTTTTCAAGTACAGCAAAGGAGATCGTCTGCTTCACTTTCATTCATACCCAAGCAACACACACTTGTAGAAAAGATGGATATGCTAACACAACTGCACTCTCCATTGCTTCTTTGTGTATTGGAAATGAACAGCCATTTGTGAATGATTGAATGCTTTGGTGTGTAATCAGCCACAGCAGCCATTCATCGCTCTCATATATTATGGTGTGACAGAAATCCTTGCTTATAAAATATATGTTAGGAAATAGACCAGGATGCCTTGTGTGAGAGGGACAATGCAAACTTTTCTAAGCACTTTTATCCCTTTCAGAATTTTAATTTCATTAACCAACCAGCCACATAGAGGTCCTTTTGCTCTTATTATTCACACTCGGGTTTTAGCGGTATCTCAAAAATGCTTATCTCTGTTGCACAAGAGTTCTTGGAAGTGATTTTCCAAACAAGCACACGCAGTTGATGACTTTCTATTAACACCTGCCCTCCTCTGGCCCGTATTTATTTAAACACTAACAGATGTCACACCTGTAAACAATGGAAGCAGGAATGAAGTGTAGCTTGTTCTCCAGGTGTTGGGCCAGAGATGGAGAGGAAACAAAAGAGATGTTACTCAAACTACAGCAGAATCAAAACTTTTCCTTCTCAAAAACAGGTCCTCATTCTGCTTCAATCTTTCAACAGAGGAACTATTAACTATAGTTAAATGGAAGCTTAGCAGCCTTACCAAAAAAATAATAAACAACACTTAACATTTCTCTCTCTCTCTCTCTACCTGACAAACTTCTAGGTCATCATCTCTTCATCTTGGGTGAGGCAAAGATGCTGCCTCATTCCACTTGTATCGTATTCCTGTCTTAGGTGATGGAATGTGTGTTTGATGGTTTCTGATGGTATGTTATTAGTATGTCCACTTTTGCTTGTTCTTGTCAACATCGTCGGATTTAATTGTAATTTGGACTTGCCTTTGATTTTATTGACCTGTGCTACCCGGAGTCACATTCACATGAGTTGGGGAGCCATACAAAACTTCTGCATAAATAAATATTCGCAGGAATATTTACAAATAGAGAAATCAAAGGCCATGATCTTTTTTTCAACCAGTCATACGTTCTCATTCCAAAATAAAAACCCACTCTCCCACAAAATAAACCAGCTCTGGTCCTTTCTTACTTCTTTCCTACAAGTGTGAATAATGTTTCTTTAGATGAGGGGGGGAAAGGGATATTATGGCTACATGATAAAGCTTGTTTGTGCTGAGAAATTTTCAGGGAATGCCAGCGCTCATCGCAACTGCTGTCTAATATTCGGATAGCTCTAGGCAGTCACATGGAGAGAGGTTTTATTTCTTTACTATATATAAAATAAAGGTTTCCACTGTCAAGTTGTGTCCCACTCTAGGGGGTGATGTTCATTTCTGTTTCTTAGCCAAAGAGCCAGCATTGTCCGAAGATATTTATGTGGTCATGTGGCCAGCATGTCTATATGCCAAAGGCACATGGAATGCTCTTAACTTCCCTTTGAAATACCTATTTAGCTACTCATATTTGTGTGCTTTTGAAAATAGAAATAACATAAAAATGAGGAGCTGACCTTAGCTATAAAATCAGCTACGAGACAAGAACCATCTCAATGCAATAGAAAATAAAAATGCAAACTATTTAATGCCTTGGCAAAAGAGATAAGGATGGCAAGAAGACCTTATTGAGCAATTGAAGTTCTCACGGAACAACTTTCATCTGAGAAAGTTGGAAGAAGGGAGGAGGGGGGGAAGGAGGAGGAGAAATAAAAGCAATTCTTAGTTATACCCAAGACAGTATTTTTGTTTATAACTTATAATTCAATACACTTTTAGTTATTACCACTTTGTTAATATTTTACAATAACAAGATATCTTGGTAATAAAGATATCTTTAGAGAAGGGTATTTTGAAGTGAGTAGGTTTTATAAAGATCTTCAGTCTCCTTAACTCTAGACAGAGAGAAAATGGTACAGTACTGTACAGTGCAGTCACTGAACCCATAATTACATTCTTGAATTCAAATTGTATATTATCTCATAAAACTACCTGGAATAGGGAATTCAATACTGTTTTTGCTTCTAAGTACCTATTTCTATTTAATGATGCGCTACATGAAAAGCAACAAAAAAAAAACCCTACCCACAATTTAGTAGATAGCCCTCATGCTCATTTTATCCATGTTCACAATGATTGATTGACTCTGATGTGGAATGAAGCCACCATAATAATCAGTCACAGGCAGAACACTGTCCACTCACCCACGTGTGCATCCAAGGTTTCCTTCGATTCAGGATTTGCAACATGGCAAGGAAAGAACATGGGAATAGGTGGGCGTAGTGATACTGCGGTTCAAGACATGTGGCACAAATAACACACGGTCTATCATTCATGTTAATGGCAATGAATGCACATTACGTGAGTTGCATTGTTTCCATGATGTCATAATGTCAAAGGAATTGAAATTGAACTGAATCTCATCAATTCCATAATGACATTAGTCAGCTTGGTCTAGTGGTTAAGATACTGGCCTAGAAGCAGAAGACAGTGATTGTTAGTCCTACCTTAGGCATGAAAGCCATCCGGGTGACTTTGGGCCTATCACCAGGAGACTGTGAGTCCTAGTCCCACCTGAGGCTCTCTGTCCTTTTGGCAGCACTCCTTGGCAGTGGAGTGGTATTGCGGCTGAAGGATAGACTTGCAGCTTTACAGAAGTCTCAGCCAGTTGCCACCAATCCTGGACCTCTACATCAGCCCCTTTGCTGCCAGCAATACCACTGAGTGCTGTTTCAAGTCCCAAGCCACAATCAACCACCCCAGGGCTATGGCGCAAAGCCTTGGCCATCCCCACCACTTTGCCCTCCAATGGCCCTGTAGCACCCAGTGATCTTTCCCATTTCCCTCCTGCTTTGAGGAGGTGTGTTTGGCCTGGCCCTATGTGAGGCAGCTGATGTCTATGCCAGCCATCTTCCCAAGATAGCTCACACCTATCTTAAAATAACATGCACCATTCTCAGGATGTTTTGGAAGGCTTCTGAGGCTTTCTATAACCTAAAATAATCAGAATAGGGCTGGAAGAGGACTTCTATCCAACCCGGTCCTCAAGCAGGAGAACCTCACAAGAAGACAGCAAGAACAGTGCCCCCTCTTCTTTAAATCATGTGTATCATTCTCATAATCCTTTGGAAGGCCTCAGAAGCTTCTGGAAAGCTTTTTATATATTTATATATATATATTAACAAGTTTTATAAGAAATACAAACATTTTATCCCCCCCACCCTTCCCTCCTC
>JANHZT010003052.1:87975-98255 GCA_032468215.1 Stegonotus admiraltiensis
GGAGGTGATGAGTGCCTGAGTGACCATGCGTAAGGAGTCCCGATCCAGAAAGGGACACAACTGGCGTATCAGGCGAACGTGATAGAAGGCCCCCCTGGCCATGGCCATCATATGCTCTTCTAAAGATAGCCGTGCATCCAGGAGGACTCCCAAGTTGTGAGCCCTCTCCATGGGGGCCAATGACTCGCCCCCAATAGCCAGCAATGGCACCAGCTGGCTATATTGGAACGCCGGAAGCCACAGCCACTCGGTCTTTGTCTAATATAGTGCAGATGGTTTAATAAAGAGTTAGCCCATGCTAAAGTGTGTACTTCCAATTTTGACAGACAAGTAGAAGAACTAATGATCGTAACTCCACATTCTTTCATTTACTATTATTTAGATTTTTAAATCAGGGAGGTTTTCAAATGTCAGGCTGGGATAGTTACAGCTGATCTACACAAATTCTGGAGCAGAACATAGACTGACTACCATCTATAACAAATTATGAGATCATCTGCAATATGCCAAACCACCCAATGCCTCCTATGCTCTATTGTAGGGGTGTCAAACTCAAGGCCCAGGGGCCGGATCCAGCCCACAGGATGCTTAGATCTGGTCCATGGGGTGGCCCTGGAAATAACAGAGGACTGGCCCGCAGTGCCTCTGCCAGCAAAATGGAGCTCGGGAGGGCTGTAAGTAGCCCTCCCGAACTCCGTTTTCACTGGCAGATGGTTGAAGGAAGCCATCGCAGCCAAATATAGAGCTCAGGAGCCCATTTTCACTGCCAGAGTGTTCAGGCAACCACAGGCACCCCCGACAAGAGTGACATCGAGCTGGCCATGCCTACCCTGGCCCCCCAAAGTAAAACACAACTCTGATGTGGCCCTCAATGAAATCGAGTTTGACACCCCTGCTCTATTGTGACACTCGGTAGGGTGGTAATATCCACAGCAGCTCTTGTTCCATTTTTTCCACACTTTCCCTACTTTAAACAAAGAGTTATGAGCTATCTTTATTATGCTATCAATAACAAAGCTCAGATTTGCCTCTTCAGTTAAGTTTCCTGAAAGAAACATAAGATAATAGTTATGATTTGGAACTTAATCACATATATCAATATTCTCTGGGCAATATTTTTATCTGCAGGTAATCCTTGACTTACAACCATAACAGAGCCCTATTTTTTTGTTACTAAGCGAGACATTTCTTAAATGAGTTTTGCTCAAAAGCCACTTTGTTAAATTACTTTTTTTTTTGCCACAATCACTGCAGTTCTTCAGTTAATAACATGGTTGTTAAGTGAATCTGGCTTCCTCATTGACTTTGCTTGTCAGAAGGTTGCAAAAGGTGATCACATAACCCCAGGACATGGTAATGGTGATAAATATGAGTGTTGCCAAGCATCTGATGGTGCAAAGATCGTAAATGTGAAAAACGGTCATTGGTCACTTTTTTCAGTGCTGCTATAACTTTGAATGATCACTAAATGAACTGTTGTAAATCGAGGCCTACCTTTATTACTGTATGGGGGGGAGGGAAAAATCACATGGAAACCAACATGCAACGACCTTTTCCTTTTTCCTTTGTAATTCAAAGTAAACTGAATCAGTTCCATCCATAACTGAGGTTGGAAAGCAAATTTATCTCTTGCTTGTAACGTTTTAAACCAGAATTTATTTTAGTACTCCATTGGCCTCTTTTTTCTTTATTCTGCACATTTGAAAAGAATTATGCAGACATTTTTCTTTGTAAGCTATAAGAGTGCAGCTGATCCCCACATCGTTATATAGAAATATATGGATTGCTGTATTATAAAATCATCAATGAAATAATTAAAAGTTCCAAGTGATACTTTTCTAGAATCAGGAAGGCATACAGGAAATTCATTTGACCTCAGATAAAAAAAGAAAGAAAAGGCAATATTTTACTTTCATTTACTTTGATCACAGGTTGTCATATATCCTAATGGGCAGTGTTTCAACGGAAAAGGAGGAAGCAATAATCTCTTTACCATTATGAATTCTCCGAAGCTTTTAATATATCACTATAATGCTCCTGAGATCTGCTTTTAATGCTGCCAGGACCACTATTAAGTTGAAAAGGTTGGGCAGGGTTAAATATGTTTGCCAATCACATCCTCTCTTTAATTCTTCCTAACACCAAAGCTTTATCACATAATGTGAAATGTTGAGTAGGTCACAGTCTATGGATTCTGAAATGTTTATTATTGCGAGTGTGGAATGAACGAAGCTGCTGTGAAGTAACACGAGGTCAGCTCTCAAATATTTGCCCTTTAGTCAAGGCATTTTCGGTTTGAACCAAGTTCGTTTAGTTATTGCTTAGTTTGAGATGCAAGTGGCAGTTCAGGTTTAGGAATTTTAATCTGAATTGGTTCAATTCATACCTAGCTAATGCATGGATTGGAACATAGTTATCCACTGATTTAATACTGCTCCCATGCAGTCTTTCTCTTAAAGAAAATGTAACATGTGCATTTTAAATAGAAATATGTATTTGGCTGCAATCCTATTTTCCCTTGAGCGTGCCCCAGAAACTATAAAATTCATGAAGATTCCCCTCTAAGATCAGAGAAAGGACATTGACCTCAAAAGGGTAATTGACTATTGTTAGTAATTTCCTCATGCTGTCCATCAGCCTGTAGCAATATCTCTTTCCAACAGCAGAATCCCCCTCCAGAAAGCCTAAACAGAGATGGGGCAATTCAACTGGGATGGGCCTGAAGGACCTCACATCTCATGGATTTTAAGATTATTTAGTCACCTAGTAGATACCTTTTGAAATTGACACATAATCTGTGTCGTTTCCAGATTCATTCCCATCTGTTGGGCATCCACATAGTTGTTTTGCCAGAAGAAGCCTAGATTATCCCAAAGGAGAATGTTTTCAGAAGGTATCTATCAGAGGAGCTTTATTGTCTGTACTTGTCTACCTATGCAGGTTAAGCAAAGTAGAAGGTGTGCTTAGAATCCAAATGTTAATGAGGGAGAAGTGCTTGGCTAAGCAGATATAGAGGTTACATTGCATTTTCCTTGCTTCTGACAAGCTATTGTATATTTCAGTGAGCAATGACATTCTCATATTTGAAACTGGACAGGAGAGCTCAGTTGCTGAGGATGGAACTAATATGCTTCTATCACAACTCCGGAAAAAAAATGTCACAGAGGAATAGGATGTGCAGGCATGCTTAGCAGATTACCAGTCATGGTAAATTTAATTTCTTTAGCAAATAAGTAGGATAAAACTGGAAAAAAAACAAAAACCCAGCACTGGGAATCTGCATCAAAATGAGAGTCCTTGTTGGCATGTCTCTACACACCCGCTAAATATGAACTGGAAATAGTTCATGTGAACAATGAGTCAGTTCCCCTTTTGCAGAATTTTAGTTAGTTATGCTTTCCATTTTCCTATAATTCTGTTTTGCTGGTTTCTCCCGCAGGCAAGAAGACTGGTAAAACTAGATGGGTTTTTAAATTCTTTTCACTAACCTAGTGATGGATATTGGTGAAAGTATCAGGAGGAGTTGGTGAAGGAAGGTCCCGTGATTGAGCTGGTTTCATTTCTAGACAGTTTCAGCATGAGAAACAAGCAGCTTACAGCAACCTTGGGAAACCGATGTCTGCAGAAATCTGTGTCTCCTGCTGGTTTTGTGCACCACTTTTCCATTGGCTTGTGTGCCTAAAGAAGTCAATAAACGTTTATAAGGTGAGATAATTCTCTCAAGGCAGCTTACAACATTCATAAAACATCGGTTAATATAATTTAAATTAGTCAACTAATAACTAATAAAAGCCAAACAACAGAACAACGTGCATTCAAATCATGCATTCAACTCTTTAAAAGAAACGGTCGGTCTTAACTCCTTAGAAGATTGATTCCCAAAACTAAATGCAGCTTTAGGACTCTCCTTATGCTCTGTAGATGCCCCAGCAGATAATGGATTCTAAAGGAGAAGTGCCACCCTGGCAGGGGGAACCCACTTATCTGATTACTGTGACAGGTGAATAAGAAGGGCCAGAGCTGACAACCAAGGTGCAGTCAAATTGTTATGCACTCCAGACTAAGTAGGTAAAAAGCATTCATGGTCAGCTCTCCTGAGATTCTCCAGTTAATGTATTCAGAGCACTCCTAAAACAGAATATCCCTCTTTAATGTCAATCATCTCTCAGGAAGAGCTAGTAGATCTGGGCTGCAAAAATCTGGATGGAATTCTCTTGGCTGCTGTCTAGTGGAGGATCAGAAATTTTCAGCTGGGTCTCGTAGTCCTAATTCAGAGCAGTCAGCTTCCTACCAGGGACCATGGCCAGGTCAAGATTACATCTGAATTTGAACTCATTCTTCACAGCCACAAACTAAAAATCAAAGAGTAGTTGTTACCAGCAGTTGTTCATATTTGTTCGTATTCTTCCACTGTTTGCGCTCTCTTTGTCAAACGGGATGATTAATCCCTTCAGCAGCTTAGAATATCAAGGAGTTGACACCACTGCCTGGGTTGAATGCATAAGTTGCCCTGAAATGAAGTATATAAATATATTCCTAATATGCAAGATGCAGAGGGAATGCCTTTTCCATCAGTAAGCAGGACATAGTGTCACCTCCCATGGCTGTATTCCATTTAACAGAACATTCCCTGAGGTTGAACAATAAAATTCAGTTCAGTTCACGTATTTTGATTAAGTGAAACACAGTACAATACACCAAGCAGGCCGTAACTCTCATTTATAGCACAATGACAGGGTTAGTTCTCATTTTTCCTGTATGAGAGGTCATTGAAATATTTCCGATTATGCGAATATGCTTTGTTCCTTTGCCTTTGTGATAAAAAAGAGTGTTTGCTGCATGTTGCATTTACTGCTGATCTGTATGAAATTAGGCTACTGCATCTCCTGAAACAAAATAATCTCTCTTGAACAGAGCCAAGGTATGAAGGAACCTTCAGGCTTAGGAGTGAGACATTATAAATTATACTACCGTGGTCGCCGCCTGCTACAGAGCAACAAGGTAAGCTGCAGAAGAGAGGGGCCCTCGACTACAAGGTTGCCTGGTGTCCTGGGCAGGGCTGGGGATAGCAAGAGTGCACTGGAAATATCTTCAGGCACCTGGAGAGACAGAACTTCCAGCCCTCGCTAGATCAGCTGATCCAAAGGCCACGGTTAAGGGGCCAAGCAGCCATGAAGTGACTGGGAAGGGAAGGGCTGCCTCCTGTGCTGGCCATGCCCACCCCTACATGAAGGCTTATTTTGGGGGTAGGGCGTATATTAAATGTAAAGGTTCCCCTCGCACATACTGTATGTGCTAGTCGTTCCTGATGCTAGGGGCGGTGCTCACCTCTGTTTCAAAGCAGAAGAGCCAGCGCTGTCCGAACACGTCTCCGTCATCATGTGGCCAGCATGACTCAATGCCAAAGGCGCACAGAACACTTCCCACCAAAGGTGGTCCCTATTTTTTTACTTCCATTTTTTATGTGCTTTCGAACAGGGACAAGTAACAGGAGTTCACCCCATTATGCGGCACTAGGGATATATTTTGGGTGGGTGTATATTAGGCCAAGAAAAATCAGACTAGGACTTATTTTTGGGGTAGGTTGTATTTTTGGGGAAAGACGGTACTAACTTCACAACATCAGACTTTCCAAAAGGACACCCCTAATCAGGTGGGCTGGGAGACTTACAGGGATTACAGTGTGGCCAATAATATGAGAATGTGATTAATTGTGGGGGGTGGGGGGCGTTATACAAACAGCAAATACATTAGCATCACATATTTGCCTATTGAAATGGGCAGGCAAGTACAACAAACGGACTTTTCAAATTTTGCATATGCCCCACCTGTAACACAATAGAACAACAGTCTCCTCCAGACAAGATGAGAAAAAAAATGGATGAGTGATATGCTGTACAGTGGAACTACTTGCAGATATGCCTCCATGCTGATTGATGATATACTGCATTAGCTGTATTCTGTCCTGTGGTTATACTAAGCTAAATTAGATGCGCGTTGAAACATAGAAGATATATAATGTCTTCAAATTGGATTCACTTGCCAATGTCCTTCAGCCTAAAGGGATGGTTAATACTGCAGTAGATTTCACTTTAGGATTGTATAATATTTTGCAGAATCTCATGTGTCTATACTGGTAGCAGCTGTTTTGATCCAGAAAGTTTGTCTGCCTGAGTGCAGAACTGGCTTTCTGGATTTCTCATTTTAGAAGAAATACTTGTGTGTGGCTTTTTAGACTGGATGAAGCAAAGAGAACTGGATGATCAGATTCATTTTAATGTGGTCCCTGAAGCTTCAGAGTGAAAGACAAAAGATGCTTAGGAGACCCTGTGTGTGTGTGTGTGTTCAAATGCTGCAGATCTGCAGTTTCTTAAACCAAGCATGTCTCTTTGAGGATCATTGTGCAGCTGAGGAGGGCAGCCATATGAGCTTAGGAAAAGATGCAGCTGCTTTAAAGAGTAGCAACCAGGTGCTATATACATATGATAAAGGACCTTTTTGCCTTTAAAGCTGAGACGCTGCATGCATTTTAGACCAGTCCCATGACCCACATACCCTGTTTCCCCAAAAATAAGACATCCCCTGATAATACGCCCAATCGAGCTCATGTGCTAAAATAAGCCTCCCCCCTAAAATAAGCCCTCCTCAAAAATATTTAAACATAGAGCTGGAAATCAGGTAAGATGGCAAGAGGAGCCCCATCTTGCTCCACACTCCTCAAAATAATAAGATCTCCCCAAAAATAAGGCCGAGCACTGATTTCGGGGTTTCAAAAAATATAACACGGGGTCTTATTTTTGGGGAAACATGGTAGTATATAATTTGAAAGAAAAAAAGAGGGAATTGTGGCACCTCAAAATTAGCAACTTCACAACAACTATTATTTTTCTGCATTACGAGCAATGAAGACTATGATTGCTCTTTAAATTATAACGCCAAAGCCATTCTACCCAAAATAAGAAGGTCTGCAAATAAGGTGAAGCCAATTTTAGGATATATTTTTTTTCTTTTTTTCTCCTTCTGTTTAGTTATATCCGATTCTCAGAGACTGCCTGGACAAGTCCCTGAAGTTTTCTTGGCAAGGCTTTTCAAAAGTGCTTTTCCATTGCCTCCTTCTAGAACTGAGAGAACCTGAATGGCTCAAGATCACTCAGCTGGCTCTGTGCCTAAGGTGGGACTAGAACCCACGGTCTTCGGGTTTTTAGTCTAAGAGCTGTGGTGGCACAGTGGTTAGAATGCAGTACTGCAGCCTATTTCTGCTGACTGCCAACTGTCAACAGTTTGGCAGTTCAGTTCTTACCAGCTCAATGTTGATTCAGCCTTCCATCCTTCCGAGGTGGGTAAAATGAGGACCCATATTGTTGTGGGCAATATGCTGACTCTGTAAACTGCTTAGAGAGGGTTGTAAAGTACTGTGAAGCGGTATATAAATCTAAGTGCTATTGCTAATGCTTTAACGCTATATTGAAGTAGTTCTCAGGTTTTTGGTTTTTTTTACTTAGTAGAAATTAACTAAAATTTAAGCTATAATAACCGATATAATTAGTGCCCATGTAATTAGTATTTTCCCCTCTAGCTTCATTAAAATCCACAATTGGGCAACTTTCAGAGCCACAGACGTCAGGGAGGCACATGCCCTGCGGTTGTGTAACTCTGATTGATGCCATAATACATGCATCAATTTAAGGGCTCTGCAAAACATGCTGTTGATTCTGCTGCCTTTTTAAAGACGCTGATAAGTTGCTATCGCTGCACTTTGGAATCGTTTACCACAAGAACTTAGCTTACAAATCATCACTCCACTCATTTTGGAGAGGTGATAATGTGGCAAGCTACCATTTCCCCTTGTAACAGGAAGTTTAAAACAAATGTTTTAAATCCCAGACATATAATTCAGTCCATGTGAATAACCACAGAGGTTTCTGCTTTTGTAACATTATTTGCCAGAAAGGTGAGAACAGCCGTACCCTTTAGTGGATGTAATTAGGTCGCAGAATTATAAGGGAGTCAGAATAATATGTGCAAAGTGACTTTTCTGTCCTTTGGTAGAATTCTCTCTGAATCAAACCATTAGAGGATAATCCAGTTAAACCAGAGACACTGTCATGATATGGAGCCAGAGTAAATAAGATGCATCCGTCTGTAACTTCGGATAATTTCAGTGGAAAAAAAGTTACACAAAAAGAACAATTGTTTTGCTTTTTAAAAAATAAAGCAACACTCATTCAATGAAACTAATATCGTGGCTCGTCGCACAGTCAGTCAGATGTTTAGACAAGATTTGGCATTTTTAGCCATCTACTGACCCCTTCCCAAAGACTTGGGCTAGGCAGATGTTCTTCAGTGGTGTTAAAGATATTGTAAGAATGTAAGCCGTTACAAATAAATCTGCCTTCTGCAATTGACTGATGGTGATTTTGCCAATGCCGACACTGTTCCAGATGTTTTGGAGTTGCATCCAAGACTCCCATCATTATTGGTACTATTTTTGCTTTTGTTAGGCCCAGTCATTTGACTTCTATTCTGAGGTCTTTCTGATTTTGTCTCATTCTTTCTCTTCCGCTGTCTCTAGGTATTGCACTGTCCACAGTCCAGACATTTTTGTCTTTTTTTTTATCAACAATTGTTAAGCCTGGGGAATTATGTGGCAGGGCCTGTCTGTTTAAATTCTAAAGTCCGAGGCACTTTAGCGTCTTCATTCTCTATTACTTTATCTATTTTGTGTCCACACTAGTTCTTGCTTACAGTGATACTTCTTGCAGATTTTCCAATGCACCATTGTTGCTACTTTGCTGTGCCATTGTTTGTAGTCCCTCTGTGTGATCTTCTTCCAGCAGCTAATGAGGTAGTCTACTATTTTTTCAGCTTCTTTGCAGAGGCAGCCCTTGCTGTCAGTTTCTGTCTTCTCAATTCTGGCTGTATATGCATTTGTTCTTAAGGCTTGGTCTTGTGCAGGTAGAAATAGCCCCTCTCTCACTTTCTTCAGTTTTTCTGACTCCTGTTGTTTCTTATTATTATTTTGAAAATAATAATATAAATAATATAAATGGCTGGAAAAAATCTGGGATACTTATATAACTATTTAATCAAGTAGCCCCTGTGATAATATATCCTCTCCTAAAATGGTTCTTCTTACTTGCCTTTGATGCATATAATATATTGTTGTTTTGCCTGGCAGATTAAATCTTGGTTTGCTGAAAAACATTTTAAGCTCTCCTTTCTATTTGCTTATCGATTCATTTCTAATTTTGTCACCTTTGCAGGATTGCATTACCTATTGCCAGTTTAACTACATGCTAAATCAATTTGTGGCCCATTAACATGAAACTGCCTTTTTCTTTCAAATTATTAGGCCATTTAAGATTAAAGAGATGCAGTTTTATGTTTACATACATGCTTTTTTCACTGTTGCATCATTATACAGAATGATTGGGCGTCATGTTTAATTTCATAACCAAAGTTATTTATTATAAAAATGTTGGTATTACTGTACTGGGCACATCACTTTTGAAAAGTTAATAAAATGCTTTCCATTTATGAAATAGCAAGCAATGAATCTGACAGCTGTATGTGTGGATCATAGACATGCATTTTGCTCTGCACATATTTGTTACATTAAATTCAACTTTCTAGAGCATGTATGCTCTGCAAAAAACAAGCATGCACATTTGGCTAATGTAGTGATTGATATTCAGGTTTCTATGTGGAAGTGACTTCGGTGTCAGGAATTTGTCATGTACAAAATAACCTTATAGTTTCAAATGTATTTTTTATAAAGCACAGCACTCTTACATTATTCCGTCCGTCAAAGTATGAATAAAATTCACATTTTTTTTCAGCATTTAAACATCAAGAAGCTTTCAAGCTTATGAATAGGAAATATCTAAGCAATCAATGCATGTTCTTAAAACTGAAATACTAGTTTCAAATAGTTGCCCATCTTGACAATGTATTTGCCAATCAGGGAACACATGGAAAACCAAATGGGAAACCCATGCAAACAGAAAACAAATTAGTTCCCTCACTGTGTTGTTTTGCCTTATACAGATTTATGAGTCCATTTTGGAAATGTAACAAGAACAAAAAGAGAGAGAATCAATAGCATTGCTGTGATTTATAAAGATGCAGTCCTTTTATTTCACAAATATTTCAATTTAGCAATCTGGGTGTCACTTTTACATCTGAACTCATTCCTCAGTCATGTGTGATTAATTCTTAGAAAGATCAGGGGGGGGGGGGGGGGGGGGGGGGGGGGGGGGGGGGGGGGGGGGGGGGGGGGG
>JANHZT010003053.1:70908-82756 GCA_032468215.1 Stegonotus admiraltiensis
TCTGGGAGTTGAAGTCCACAGGGTGTGAAAGAGCTAAGTTTGCCTACCACTGACCTAGAGGATCCCTTTGTTAAACACAATGGTGCTAGATCTTATCTACAGGAACTACAGAGAATGATCAAGCAACAGCAAGACCATGAGATTACCAAGACGATAAGCAATGGAGAGATCTCTTTGGGTGGAGGGGATAGATAACATATTGATCAGAATCAAGAACAAAGAAGGGGAGACCATATTATCCTTTATGATGGTGGTGCTTCCTTCCTGCTGTTTCAAACAGCAGGCAAATTAATAAAGTATTTCCTATTTTTCAGATGAGATCACCTAAAAGAGACAGCCCTGCTCTCTTCTTTTAATCCCTCTTATTTTTCCTCTGATAATTTTGATTTAGACCTCCTTAGAGCACACTTACAATGTGATCGGATCACTCTTTTGGTAGTGGGGATTAATGTTCAATGAAGCCATGATGCTGACTTCATGGCATCATGGGAAAAGGAATTGAATATTCCTGACTGGCTACATAATAAAAATTAGAACAAAAAATAACTGAGAAAATTAAACCTCTGGACTCTAAGAGCTAAATGTTTCATACGGAACCAGAAAGGAACTACTGTATGCCTAGGGAGAGTGAAGGGAAGGCCAGGGAACACTGCTCCAATATGCTTCTTTTGATATTCTACATATAATGGACTCCTCTTAGGAAATTATTCTGGTTCTCACCAGTTCCTCTAGGCTTCTTGCTAGCAATGTTAATTGCAGCAGCAGCAGCTACTCACAACATCTGCATTTGTGAGGTTTCCTTGATTCAGCACTGGAAGAAGACATAGCATATTCTGGACCATAAAGGCTGGGCACAACCTCAAACCAAAAGATCCAGTTAACAAATGGAAAGAACCCTGAGCCTGCCTCTCCCTTGCATCATCTCTAAACACTATGGAGCTGTTATATAAGTCTAAGTGCTATCGCTATTGCTAAGTGCTACCTCTCGTGACTTGAATCAGGGGCCATGGTTTCTCCTAGACTGGGATGGAAAAAATAAATCTGGTCCACTCCTTCTTTTATGAGTAATCAAGGAATATAGCAGCTATCTGGGAAATGAACTTCTTGCATCTACACTGTGGATGTTCCCTTGATTGGGAATATTTTTTGCTCTCGCTGAAGGTAGAACATCGGTATCTTTCCACAACTTAACTAAAGCAAGCAGTACAAGAGGTGAATTCCAAACCTCTTTAAGCAGGACTTGGGCCTTTTTGAAATAAAGAGAAGGTCCATATGGTAGTATAGGACAGTATCAGATGGGCAAACAAATAAGCTACCGGTACTCAGAAAATCTTGTTTCACATCAGATTCCCTAAGGACCAATGTCTCTGCAATCGGACTCCCCCAACAAGGCAGCCTCTTAAACCATGGTGGGCTTGCAACTCCTAGCACAGCCAAAGCCTCTTCCAGAGCCCTTCCTATTATGTCTTGGCTAAAGCAGACTGTTCCTGGAGCATCTTGTGAATATAACAGGTGAAGTGTCTTTCCACTTTGTTCCCCTGGTTAATGCAATCACCATGATGAAATTCTAATGTTCAGATTTCCTAATGGAGTAGAGCTGCTGGGGGGCGGGGGGGGGGCGAGAAACACACCATGGATTTAGATTTCCTGCTTCAGACACTCAGGCAATACTTTGATTCATCTAACCTGACTGGCAAGGTCAGGTTCCCAGAAGTTGAGGAAAGCAAGCAGGAAATGGCTGGAATTCACAAAAATCAACTTAAGCTTTTGGTTTCCTTGACAATGCTATAGACCTCCCTCTCCTACTCTATTCTGAATTACCCAATCCTTGGCATCCATTCCCCACACAGCCAGGATAATCTAATTCCCTCCACTTCACAGTCAAAACACACATCAGCCCTTCTTCCTCTGCCCACCCCCCACCCCCCAAGTCCCCTTCCAGGAATGCATGAAGTGCAAGGTAATTTCCATAGCAACTAATTTCATTCCAAGAGACTAGCTTGGCTTTGACTGGGAAGCAGACACACATGTGTATAAAAAACTGGGAAGAGGGAGGAGAGAGAGAAATGAAGAAGGAACATCAGACCAAAGCTTCCCACCCCTAGGAGAGTAGTCACAATCAGTCATTTATTCAGCCTTCACTGTTTTATATTTGTATTCAGGGAGGCAAGGCCAAAATGAGAGACCAAAAGATGAACCCAACATTGCAGATCAGATAGAATCTAATGAAATGCACAATTACACAACTTTATAATTTAAAGCTTAACTAGGTAATCTAAAGTCTTAATGTGGCCACGGGTCCTTTTTTTTTTTTGCAGTCCCCAAACCTCTCTGTGCTTGTGCCCTTTAACTGTTAACTTTAACTGTTAACTATAGTTATCATGATGACAATGTCCAAAAGACAGGTGAAAAATAACAAATAATTCGAGCCAAATCTTTGAATAGACTCTTGCACTTTCAGCTGCAAATCTCATGATTTTTGCCCACTGTGGAAACTCTTCCTTCTGGATGTTGATTTTTAAGCATACTCTGATGAAAAGATTGCTACTCTCTTGATTTTTGGAATTTAAAAAAAATCCAAAAGCACATTAACAGGCCTCCCAATAAAGCAAGAGAACCTGAATATTTATGAAAATAAATGTAACACTTAATGGATAGAACATACCATCCTCTCCATTGACTTTCTTGGCTACTGCAGAACCTATTAGCCATAGAAACATGCTAAGGAACAGCTGTTTGTAACCGTATCCTCCAAACTAATTGAAAGGAGAAAAAAATCCCTCCCAGTCCTGAACATAACACACCCAAAATCAATGAAAGGAGAAATACAAGAGTGTAATGGAGATGGAGTATTGATAGAGAAATATGATAATGGCAAGCAGAAGCTTTCTAGTGGGCACTTGTCATTCAAGATTACAACAGTAAATGATGCTGAAGCAATAATTCAATCTTTTTATATAAAGCTTTGCATCCAATATATTTATTTAAAAGAATTCTGATTTCAGTCCACTATCTTCCTGGGAAAATGCTAAATTATAATAACCCATTAATCGGTACCTTTTAATCCAACTATCAGAGAGAACGCTGGGGGGGGACCCCCCCCAAAAAAACCCCCACAAAACAATCTGCATCCATGTCACTGGGCACAAAAAGCAAACATTACCAGGAAGTTAGGTGCTTTTAAAAGGAATATCAGTTATCAGCTTTACTAGTTTGAAAAATAGTGAAATGAATTTTGGTACAAATTTGGTTTTGTTAAGAAGAAATATACCCCTACGTTCCTTGATGAAAGACAGCCCAATCCTATGTCTACTGAAAGACAGACCAGAAAAACTGTAGTGAAGTTTGTCCTAAATATTCACAGGAATGCAGCCATAGAAATTAAGGAGAACAGAAACTACTGGTATATCACCTTGTTCTTTTGCTCCTCTTTGAAGCGTGGAACTATCGTTCCATTTTAGACTTCAGATGTATGACCAAAGAGGCCAAGTTCTCTTATACCAAGCATTCAAGTCTGAGAATTTAATCTCAATTTCTACAGAAGGAAGCAATATAACTACTCTCTGCTGCCTCTTTGCAAGTTACGAGATATATTCAAGCAACAAACATATTTATAGCGCAAATGCATAGAAGGCAACTCAGTTATAACCATATTAAAGTTATAGCATGTAAAGTTATAACCAGAGGTCAACATGGATTTGTCAAAAACAGACCATGCCATACGAATCTTATTTCATTCTTTGACAAAATGACTAAATTGGCAATCCAGCAAAATGCTTAGTGAAACCTGGTTCAAAAGCAGTAACTGTAAGGGATCTTGGTGTCATAGTGCAGTGGTTCTCAACCTTTTCCTCCCCATGGACCCCCTTTAAATACCTTTTATGGTCATGGACCGCCTAGATTTAACTCAAGATTTAAATAATAACATTTATTTAAGCCTTTGCAGACTCCTGTGCGATGACATCATGACCCTCCAGAGGTCCATGGACCACAGGCTGAGAACCACTGTCCTAGTGGACAATCACTTAAATATGAGCCAGCAATGTGTTGCAGCAGCACAAATAGCCAATGCAATCCTTGGTTGCATAAACAGAGGGAGTCAAGGTGAAGTATTAATACCGCTTTATAAAACCTTAGTAAGACCAAAGAAGTCAACCTATTTTCCAAAGCACAAAAAGGCAAGACAAGAAAAGATGGTTGGAAACTAATCAAGGAGAAAGCAACTAGAACTAAGGAAAAACTTCCTAACAGTGGGAACAATTAACCAGTGGAACAGCTTGCTTTCTGAAGTGGGTGCTTCATCATAGAAGGCTTTTAAGAAGAGACTAGACAGCCACTTGTCCAAAATGGTATAGGGTCAGCAGTTTGAGCAGGGGGTTGAATAGGAAGGTCTTTTCCAACTCTTATCATTCTGTTCTGTTCTGTTCTGTTCTGTTCCGTTCCATTCTATTCTTTCATGGAATTTACCCAACAATTAAGTCAGAAATAATTGAATGAATGACTAAAAAACAAGAATTATAATCAAGATTACTAGTTTTTAGTATATAACCCTATATTTACATTATATAAATTTAAATATATACTAGTATCTTACATTATATTTAGAAAGATTAAATAGTTTATTCAGACTTTAGTAAGGCATTTGACAAAGTAGATCATAGCCTACTTCTTGATATGATAGACAATGTGGGATAGACAACAGCACTAGATGGATTCACAACTGGCTGACCAGCTGCACTCAGCATGTAGTCCTCATAGGTACTACATCTACATGGAAGGAAGATGCAGTGCACTTAAGTATGAGCCAGCAGTATGCTGCAGCTGCCAAATAATCCAATGCAGTCCTAGGATGCATCATCAGAGGGACAGTATCACTAGTAACATTTTATACTACACTAGTATGACCATACTTACAATACTGCATCCAGACATAATCACTACCATGCAAAAAAGATGTTGAGACTCTAGAAAGAGTACAGAGAAGAGCAACAAAGATGATAAGGGATCTGGAGGCTATGCAGTATGATGAATAGTTGTGGGAACTAGGTACGTCTAGTCTAAGGAAGAGAAGAACTAAGGGTGACATGATGGCAATCTTCAAGTACTTGAGGGGCTATCACAGAGAAGAGGGGGTTGGCATATTTTCCTAAGTACCTGAGGGCAGGACAAGAAATAAAAGGTGAAAGCACACTAAAGAGAGATCCAACTTAGAATTAAGGAGAAATTTCCTGGCAGTTAGAACAATTAATCAGTGGAATGGCTTGCTTCCACTGTGGGTGCTCCATTACTGGAGATTTTAAAAAAGAGTTTGGACAACCATTTGTGCAGAATGCTTGAGCAGGGGATTGGACCAGAAGACCTCCAAGGTCTTCCAACCCTATTATTCTATATTCTATTGCCAAAATCACCTTATATAAAAGAAACGTCCCATTCATTTCTACACCCATCATATGAATAAATATTACTCATACAGAACAAGACAAAAGATAGCATAAAGACATATGTTGCCAAAATCGTTAGAAGGCTCTTGAAACTTCTGATTTAATTATTTCACTGCACATATAACACTTCACTTGGGTGTCTATGAGAAACTCTCAAAAACCAATGTGAGTTGTCAGATACTGAAATTGGGACATTTTGGATGAGAAGTGAAACATTTTTTAAAAACAACAACACTAAGAAAGTCCAATTGCCTTTTGGAAAAGCACCTGGATGATTAAGAATCTCTACAGACAAGTTAATGGATTGTCTTTCCTTCATACATATAATTCGATTAATTGTTAAGGCAACTTTTGTCATTGCAAGTTTGCAAAATCACCAATGCATTATTGTAGTTTGGGTTCCCTAGTCTCCCCAAACTACAATAATGTATTGGTGATTTTGGAGAATCAAAAGAGGTTTGAACCACAATCATTATGCTGGAAGGAGATCAAAAGTGCAAGAAAATGCTGAAGAAAATGCTGAACACTCATGCAAACAGCACTAGCCAGGTCATAAACACCTAGATGTCAGTTCCTGCTCACTTCACCAATATAAATCCAGCCTCTTTTAAGCTCTCTGCATCAGGAGATTCAAGCCAGAAGCCTGTAAATCTCCCCTAAAAGTTATTAGAAAATTCATCAGGCCACACCCAGATATCAGGAGGAACAGCTTGAACAATAAGGTTAAACAAATCTGCCCAGGATTGGCCATCCTTCTCCAAAGGGAAATTTGAATGCACCCTGTACAGAGGGTAGAACTGCAAGATTCACAGGCATTATTAAGTTAATGTTGATGCACAGGGACATTTAAAGTTCCTCAGGTTTGCTGATTCTCCCTGATGATGCATCCTGCTGCTTTCCTACCCCCAACAATCAACTCTCCTTCACTGTTGGAGCCTAGTTGGGGCCCAACAGAAAAGATAAACAAGTAAACCGAACAACTATTGTATATATTGGACCATCCACAGGAAAGAATTAGCAAATACAGGAAGCTCTTGTTGTATTTTACAAATGCAAGGTAAAACAATTTAAAAATGTATGTATGTATGATATTATATATATATATGTATGTGTATATATGTGTGTGTACACACACATACAGTGCCATGTTGTTTTGAATATGAAATCTTGCTGTTTTTCTTGCAGAGGGCAAACTTTGTCTGTGCCATTGCAATATGCCAGGAATAGCTTGTGCTATTCTAGCAATGAGGCTGGAGGCTAATCTTTGATTAGACCCAGCAATTTACAAAAGGCATCTTTAGGATCTTTCAGTAACAGAAAAACTAATGCTGATGCTGAAGAAAGGCCTGTTATAATGATATCAACCCCAGAAACAACGCAGGACACTTGAAGTAAGATAGGGGAAGCTTCTTTGCCATTCATTTTCTAAGTTTCTAAGCAACTGGGAGAGAAAGAAGCAGTAATGCCCACTATCAGCTATCTTCAACTGGTAACCACCAACCATGTTGGATTACAGTTGGCAGAATTATGCTGGTAGGAATCTTAGAAGGCAAAGTTCAATACAGTTGGTGGGCTTATATAATAATAAATATCAATATCATGTAAACCAAAAATGTGTCCAAAATGTGTTGTGCCTTTTCAATTTCAACCATTATCTATCATCTGTCTGTTAAAAATACACATGAAAGAATCTTCCTCTCCCTTCTTTTTCAAGTGCTTCCCTAAATAATCTTTCTAAGCAGAAGAGTAATATTTATCTTCTCCATGATACCAAACGCATTCTTCAAATTCAATGTCATTTGTGGACTGGATGTGTTTGTTGAGGAGAGATATTTTGAATTGACTGTGAAAGTCAACCCTTTACAAATTAACATTCCCAAATTCTTTTCTTCAGTTCATGTTTATCATAATGCTACCAGTTCATTTTTATCAGAGACGTAAATCTCTTTCTTGTTTAAATACACTATTAAAAACTCTCCTCCCTCAGCTTGATGGAAGTTTTTGTTCTGGTTTTTCTTTAGCCTAAGAATCAACGAAGCTGCCTTTTCTGACCAAGCCCAACTGACAGCTGGTCTTCAAAACCCAGGTTGTTGGACTTACATTAACCCAAATACATTTTAAATTAGAAATGGGAAAACTATGTCTACAGCCGTTACTTTTCAGAGTTATCAAACATTTGCTGTAATTCTTGTAAAGTAGTTCAGGATCACCAGCAGTGGCCTATTTTGGAGCAAGAATGCATTCATGGGACAGATCTCCACGCTGGAGAAATCTGGGCCAGTCTGAACAAATAAAAATAATTTAAAAAGTTAGGTACTCTTGTCCTTCAGTCTTTTAATGTCAAATACTCACTTTGCTCAGAAGGCACACACTATTGGTATCCTTTATGGTGAGTGATTTTGAGTATGATAGTGCAGGTCCTATGCAAAGTATTAAACAATCATGCTACCTCATATCTACCCCAGATGCATGTCAGACTAAACCATACAAAGATCCCTAAGCTGCTTGGAACACCAAGCTTTTATCCTGGCTTCCTCTCATATGATGTTGCAGAAGCTGGCATATCCAACAGAGATCCATCAAGTGGCCCAGTCCCCTGTAGGGGCAATATGTAGGGCAACTTTTTCCAGACCAGACTGGGAACTGAGTTACTTGTTATGGTGGCACAAACACAACAGCTTTACATTCCCAAAATCAAGAGTATAAAAGTACTTCCTCCTTTTCTTCCAGGTGGTCTTGCTTACCTGGACCAAAAGATACAGTATCTGTCTATCTATCTAAACCTGCCCTGTAATTCTACAACACTTAACGACACAGGAAATTTTAAATTCATTACTCATGGAAGATGAACGGCTCACCCACGATTCCCATTCCGAAACCACGCTTTCCTTTTATGAGGCCAAGAAAGGAGAAAACAGAGTAGCCAAAACAGAAAAGGGCCTGGAACCAAGATTAGCGCCCCGGGGCGTCCTGGGATGAGCTTCTATTTAAGGAGAGGTGGGAACGGGCGCTAACGGTGGAAAGGGGCTACGGTGCGGGGGCGGGCGGGCAGAGAACTCAAACTTTGCTTGGCGAAAAGGACGAGGTTCAAGCTTTACGGAGGTCTGGAGATAAAGAAGCCTAGCCCTGGGTGGGGGGCATGAAGACCAACTGGTGGGAAATAGAGACAAAAATAAACCAGGAAATCGTGAACTTCCAAGGAGAGCGCCCTGGCGAGTGGGCTGCGCAGTTGCTTACCCAGAGCTCCGTGCCCCAGTCCATGCTGGCTGCGCTCCCGTCGTGAGCCCTCGCTCTCCTCTCGTTAGGCCCACCAGAAGCACAACTCGCCACTGCCGCCGTTACCCCACCGAGTCCTACTCCTCCGGCCGCACAACCTCAGCGCCTGCTTGGGACACTCCCTGCTCCGCCCCCGACGATCCTTAAAGGCGCAGTCTGGAGTCGTCAGCCCGAGCGGGTTGCCTTGTTTTACGGCAGGACGGCTTGTCTCGCCTCGCGTCTCTTTTCGCCTTCCTAGTTTATTGACGCGCGCAGACCGCCCAGCCCGTCCTTCACCCGCCCGTCAGGATCCCAAAGGTCGAGAGCGCCATCCTTTGAGATGCCGGCGTCGCTGCTCCTCTCCGGACGGAGCTCAGTGCCCGAACCCCCGTTGATTCCTCTAAGTCTAAGGTAAAACTCGAGCACAGTCCCTCAAGCAGGACCAACTCAAAAGCTGCTTCAAAAGTCCAGGAGGCTCGTTGCTGGCTTTGGTAACATCTTCCTCGCAAGAGCTGCGGAGAACCCCAAAAATGCACGCTGGTTTGTGGCGCTTGGGTTGATTCCAAGAAATACTTCCCAGGAAAAATTCGACAAGGTAGTTCAAGCCGGTCCCAAACACGATTACTTAGAAATAACCCGAATTCAGGGCGGGGTGGAGGGGAGACGTTTAGAAAAACAAGCCGTCCGTTCCCCATGCAATGGTAGCGGATGTCCTCGATCGGTTTTTTTATCGCCGCCAAGCTGTCGAAGCGGATATAAAACGTGTTTTACAGCAGCAGCAGCAGCAGCAGGAGCAGGGATTTTGTTTGTGGTCGCTTCCCGGGAAAGAGAAGTCCTGAGCCGAGGCCGACACTTACGCCCCGGCCAATCCTTCCAGATGTCCACGTGCTCCCGGCCTAGCTGACCCACCTAGGAAAGTCTGGTTTCGGTGTTCCCCGCATTCCTCATGGTTGCACCCCTCCGTCTGTGGACGCTTGCCAACAATTGCATCCCACAAGCCGGATGTTTGGTTAAGCTGTAGCCCCTTTTCTGCCTTATGATACAAAATAATAATAATAATAAATCACCCCCCCACACACACACAGAGTTTTTTTTTTTTTGCTGGAAAGAGCGTCCTCTGCAGCTAATAAGGAGCACCCACGGGTGCTGGTAAGTCTTGTTAAACATTCAAGGAAATCAGTGTTACTAGTTCTGCAAATAAAGCATGTGAATGTCTATGGAAGATGCAAGCAACAGTAAAGGAAAACTGCATTGATTGATTGTTTGGATTGCCCTGTGTCAAGAAGGTGAACAGGACAGTGGCTTTCAATGAACACTACTTCATAGTAGTATCTCTGTGGCCACTCCCACTTCATATTTCTTTCCAACCAGAGTCAGATCAAACCAAAAAAGTGCACTGGTTAGGAGCAAACTGGCTTCCCTCTGTTGCCTACACACCCAGTACATACTTTTTTGGGGTGTGCATAGGGCGTAGTAAAACAAAGAGTTCCATGTCATTTGAAAGACTAATAAATGTATTCAGCTGCAGTAGCTGAATATGCTTCTTTATGGCGAGAGAGCTAGAGATGTCTAGTTTATCAAATAGGAGGGGCATTATAGCTGTCTTTCGGAACTTGAGCGTCAGTCACAGAAAATATGGGATTGACTTATTTGCCAAATCATCTGAGGACAAGACAAGAAGCAATGTGAAGAAGAGAGATCCAACCTAGAGCTAAGGAGAAATTTCCTGACAGAACTATCAATGGAATATCTTGCCTCCTGGAGATGTGGATGCTTCATCACTACAGTTTTCAAAAATAAACTGGACAATCATTTGTCTAGCATGGTATATAATGTCTCCTGCCTTGAGCAAGGGGTTGGAGTATAAGATCTCCAAGCTCCTTTTATTTATACTTATTTATTAAATTTGTACGCCACCTGTCTCTTCTGTAAGATGATTCTGGTCCCTTCCAACCTTGTGATTCTATGGTCTAATCTAGAGTATCCATGTAAAAACATGTAAAATTAACAAAAATGGTTCCCAGTTTTTTCCTGGAAACAGAGAACTGATATTTTCTGCAAGCAATTGTCACTGCTCCAGGTTGGAATGTAAAAATAAAACTAAGTTTAAAATTTAGTCAGAAGCTAATCCTGCAGATAAATGGGTAATGTTTGCTTAGTATTTATTCAGATCTGTTGGTTACCAGCCCATGTAGATGCAATGGATTCCAAAGGAGGAAGAACTGCAGGAGTAAAAATGCCTGGTGAAACTTTAAAGTTTCACACATTTATCATTGCTTAAGCTTTCATAGAGCACAGTGGACTTCTAGTGGTTGGCAGCAGTTCTGGAAAAAGGAGTGCTGCCTATATTGGTGGAGAAGTTGGAGAATATTGTGGCCTTCATATACATGTAGCCCTTCACTTATGACCACAATTGGGAACAGAATTTCTGTTTCTAAGCAAGGTGGTTTTTGAGTCACACCCAATTTTATGTCCTCCTTGCCATGATTGAGTGAATTACTGCAGTTGTTAAGTGAATGAGTGGTCATTAAGCAAATCCAGCTTCCCTCCAATTGACTTTGATTGTCAGAAGCCAGCTGGTCACTTTATCACACTGATACGATCTTCAGAGGCAAAAAGCAAACAACAATAAGATGTATGAAGCTGGCCAGCGAGAATAACATTCAGGGGAACGTGGCATTCCAGATGTTAGAACTCCCCAAACTCCCTGCTATTTGTTGCTCATTTCTGCAAAATTCCAGGAAAGCCGCAGGTTATGATTTTTTCACTCCTGATGCATGCTTTTTGGATTTCTTGTTTACATGACATATATTTCCCTTAGAGGTAAACTTATGCCCAGGAATGGATATACAATTTCACCAAACTTAATAAAAAATATAAAGTTTCTCAAGGCTTTTTTGCAGTTAGCATAACAAACTTGCTCAGCAAAATATACCTTGACCTTCCTTCCACAGCAGGAACCTTCACACCATTTTCTGTGCTTCTAGTTTTAGCAAATTTCGTTTCCTTTTGCATGTGAACTTCAGAACCAATAAATATCAGAAGGAAATGCTATTTTCCAAGCTGTAATGCCTGATAATAATAATAATAATAATAATAATAATAATAATAATAATAATTTTATTTATATACTGCCCTTCTCCCGAGGGACT
>JANHZT010003054.1:112456-125997 GCA_032468215.1 Stegonotus admiraltiensis
CACCTTTGGTGGGAAGGTAACAGCATTCTGTATGCCTTTGGCATTTAGTCATGCCGGCCACATGACCACGGAGACGTGCTGGCTCTTTGGCTTTGAAAGTATAATAAAGGGGAAGGTGTTTAAAAAAATTGAGAAAGATACAAACAGTGCGATAAAAAGGATCAACTTTTAAATCAGTGAATGCATTTTTCAATGCAGAATCTAAAAGATTTGATTGGACTAGTAATTGATCACTTTTTTGGCAACGAGAGGGATATGAATACTTGTTGGTATTCAAATTCCCAAGAAGGGCTATATAAAGACATCATGGCAAGATCGGTTGTGGTGTTCAACATCATGAAGTGGCTACCCTGAGCAGTTGACTTGGGGATATCAAGAAAGTAGCAAATTCTTTGCCATCACTGTTGCTCTAAGTCCATTATCTGGAGAGAGAAATGATATTTATATGATTTTCTATCTTGTCTGCCCAAAGGAGTGTAACAATTTGCATACTATTTATTTAATTTAAAACATTTGAACCAGGGGTGGGTTCTACTTACCTTTACTACCAGTTCGCCATGCGCAGATCACTGATGATGACATCAAGGGCGGTGGGCGGGGACTCCTGCCGGTTTTACTACCAGTTCTTGTGAACCGGTCCAAACTGGGGGCAACCCACCACTGATTTGAACATGACTTCTTATAAAAAATAAATCTTTCATCTCTAGGGAAGTGGCAGAGAGTAGAAGTATGCAGAAAATGGAAAGAGTGTTTTATTTTGAATTTGGGACAAACTGACTGCTCTCAGTATAATGGAATATTCAGATTTGGCTGCGTTTGAGGGAGCAAAACTCAAGATGCCTTGAGCTTCTATGTTTATACAGAACGAAATAGCCTTGACTGCTCCACCGTATGCAACCATGAGAATTCAAACCAAGTCCATGACCCCAATTCTTTTTTTATCTAGGATCACAAAAGTAAGTGCAATGAATACTCAGTGGTAACTAGGATGGTGGTGATCTTTCTGAAGCAGTGATCTGAAATATGCACCATAACATTAGTGTCTCTGGAAATGTGTATGTATGTTTCAAAAAGGTAAAGATGGCAGATGTGGAATTGCATCTCAATACCAAATCATTTACTGTATCTTGACTATTTTTACCCCTGTGGACACCAGTGCAAGAGAGAACATAGTATGCTTCTTTTCAGACTATTAAAGCAGCTGCATCTTTTTCTAGCTTTCCTTGGATGTTTTAGAAGCCACTTTGCTTAATGTGCAGGTCTGCAGAGACAACTGGGAGCAGCCACATAAATTTGCTTTAAGTATTTGTAAAGATACAGTTCATGTGTGTTCCTACATTCTTTGAAGCATCTCTTTCAAAAGATTAGTAGTGTCATGACATTGGATACTAGCTTTCATCCCACCTACAGAAAATGTGAAAACATCTTCTAAAACACCCATGTGCCAAAGCTTTCATGGATGATCCATCTTTAGAAAAGGAGGAGCCGGAGAAAACCTTGAAAGCTAATGGGTGATCTCAGCACAGCAAGCATCACATCATGTTGGCCTCTTTGAACATGGAAGTCATGGTCCCAGAGTCTATCTTGGATTCCTTGAAATAGATTTCAAGTTCATGAGGACAATAAAATTACCTTGCAGGCAGACAAAAGACTGAGAGGCACAGAAGCTGAAACTCCCTAGATTAGTGACCTATTTAAGAATCAAATTTGCTCCTCAGTAACCCTACTTTCTCAGCAAATTATGCTTGAATTGAAGACTTGACATTTTTGAGATTCTGATTACCTAGGCTATGTTTTCTGCTCAATCTACTGGTCACACACTGATTTCCTTGGAGGATGCTTTGGTTCCTCCCAGTTATATTTGCCTCAACTCTGCTGAGCACATAATAAAAGCAATAATATCAGCATGCTTGGTTTTAGAGCCTGCTTACAGCCACAGAAGCCCAGCAGAAACTTAAACAGTACATGGCAGTATTCGCCAGGCTGCTGACAAATACTAACAGTATCCTATGGCTATTAGCTCAAATCTCTTATTTTCTAATACATAAGCACAGTGCATCTTTCTGGATGTTGCACACAGTTCAACAAGACTTTTAGTCATTCTCGGGGGGTGGATAGGGAGAAAGGGGTTGTTCAAAAAATTGAGATAGTGGCTGAGATGATGTGATTGAAGCTCTGCCCAATTTTTAATGTGCTGCACATGCCATGCAAATAAAACACAAAGTTTCATTTACATCATTGTGGCAGTTGTCCTATTTGGACCTTACCACATGGATACCCCTGCCCATTTTAAACCCTTATACAGCACTTTCTCCTAAATTGTTTCCACACATTTGGTATATCATATTTTCCAGCACCACCAGGCCATCCCTAAACATAAAGCTGATCTTTGTTATTATTATGTTCTAAGATGTTATAAATCATGAGGGTAGAAATGACCTGTTTTTGTGAATCATTGATCAGCAACCCCAACATTTATTTAAACATTGCCATTTGTTGCTGATGTCCCTAGTCCCTTCCCCCACCCCCCTCATCTGTCCCAGCCTTAGCGGCACTACTACATATGGTGAATTTTTCTTTTTTAAGCCACAGGACTTGGAGATTCTTAGAATAGTTAAAACAGTGCTACTCAAAATAGCTCTATTTTATTTTAAAACCATAACCAAGGGAAGGATACATTTTCCCAATATAGTTATTGTCTTATGAATATTCCAGGACTTTTGAGCTTTTTAAGCTCAAAATATTTTCCATAAAGGACCTTTGGTCTTCTGCAGTAGACAAATGATGTGTTTGCACCTAAATGTACTGGGTGAAAAGTATTACGAAGAAAGATTTAATTATATAAAAAAATTGGGGTAGATTTCCCCCTGAGTCAGGTTAAATAATGACAATGAGTCTGTTTTATTTCTTCTTTGGAATATTTACAGTATATTTATTGCATGTATTTATTTATTCAGTTTGTATAGCCACGAATTTCAAAGCAGGGACTCTGGATGGTGAATAATCATAAAGACCATTAAACAATTAAAACAACAGGAAAAAGAAATTAAATACAAATAGCAACTACATATATTGTAATCCATTGTGTCAGCATCACCAGGAAATGGGGCCTTTCCCACACACGGGGGGGGGGAGGCAAAACTTGAGAACAGAGCTAGGTCTTCAAGGCCTTTTGAAAGGCCAGCACATTTATATGCTGCTTTTTCAAGAAAAAAGCTTCTTAGAGAAAGCATCTTTTCTTGTAGCTTGATAATTTTGAGTGAAAAAAAAATTGGGAAAAAGGCAAAAAAATTCTATGCATGTCCGCTCAATCATGCAGTAAATCTGAATCAGTGACGGGTTTCAAACTTTTTTACTACTGGTTCTCTGGGTGTGGCTTGGTGGGCGTGGCTTGGTGGGTGTGGTGGGGGAAGAATACTGTAAAATCTCCATTCCCACCCCACTCCAGGGGAAGATTACCGCAAAATCCCCATTTCCTCCTGATCAGCTGGGGCTTCGGAGGCAGAGAATAGATGGGACGGGGCCAGTTACTACCGGTTCTCCGAACTACTCAAAATTTCCACTACCGGTTCTCCAGAACTGATCAGAACCTGCTGAAACCCACCTCTGGTCTGAATGTGCCTGTGTCATTGCCTCCAGGCTAGATTACTTTCATATATTCTATACGCAGGATGGATTTCTTACAAAAATCTGGTGAGCCAGGTAGAAGACTTACAGAAGCTAAGAATCTGGATCACATATTTATTCTCCCCCAGTTATTATGGCTGCCAAATTGTTTGGGATCATCATCTCAAGGGATGATATTAACCATTAAAATCCATTATTCTTTTCTGTGAATTCCCATGGCTGCTGATATTTCATACATTATAATAAAATGCTGTTTCATAAGAAAAATAAAGGCAAGCCAGCATGAAATTAAGCCAGTTGTTAAATGTTCAGGTCTAGTTGTCATTCCAGTAGCTTATTAAAAACAAAATAATATGCAATGACATTTTTATTTACTCAATTATCAGCCTTTGTCCACAAAGTCCGATAATACAGAAGTCTGAAAACACTTTAATCAAGAGAGAGGCAAGAGAAATGTAGTCACAGCATCATCACAAACAGGAAATCAGTGCTAAACAGTAGTATACTATGTGGATATGCTAGGATTATTAGATGTGGAATGCTAAAATCAAGATGACCACTAAGTAGCAGCAAATAAAGACAGACAGTCTAACTAGTGGTCTTGTATTTGTAAAATATTTGTAGCCTTGACCTGGTAGCCTTAGGAAATACTGCACATAAACTGGTAATTAATTGGAATTAAAATGGTCAGAGAATGAAAAAGGGTCTCCAATTGCAATGGAAAAAAAGTAAAATATTATATTATGAATGGTATTTGTTTGAGATTAGATTTGGTAGGATCCAGTATTACCTTAGTTTGCAGGAATCACAGTGGTCTCAAAATTCATAAAGCCTGAATGATCGGCTACAACAATGGAAGCAGCTGATTAAATACAGATCACAATATTCACACTCCCACATAGAAACAACATTCCTGTCATTCCATATTTAGATCACTTGAAAATTACAGAGTCTTAATTTTAATAGTATTGTTTTATTCTGAAGATTATGGCACACTTGGTTGAAGAGATATAATCTTATTCTTTAAAAATAATGGTTTTGTAGAACTTAACTACTAGTTTAAAAATCTACAAGGAAATCCGTACAAGGAAAAATACTGTGTTTCCCCAAAAATAAGACCCAACTGGAAAACAAGCCCTAGCATGATTTTTCAGGATGCTCGTAATATAAGCCCTACCTCCAAAAATAAGTCCCAGTTAAGTTTGTCAGTCAAACGGATGCATTTCAGTACTGTATTTACCTGAAAATAAAACCTAACTGGAAAATAAGCCCTAATGTGTCTTTTGGAGCAAAAATTAATATAAGACCCAGTCTTATTTTTGGGGAAACACGATAGATGAAACTACTGGAAACTACTACCGTTTCATGAAAAGTGGTGGACTATGCTTTAAGAAAATGAAATAGAATTCATTGCTTTATTAATTTCTGTCCTTCTATTAGCCTGTTTTTAAACCAGCATGTCAATTGCTGTTTCTTTTATATGGAATCTTGTTTCCATATAAGAGGAATATAAGAGTTACATAGTTGAAACAGATGGTGTAGAAATTAGATAAATGAATAAATGAAGGAAATATTGTTTCAACAGTAGAAGTATCATCCCTTCAGTGCTTACCATGCACTCCAGCAGGTCTAGGTCTCCATTTTCTGGAACACATAGTAACACTGGATTAACTGAAGGGTGGTTCTTCCTCTGCAAATTAGCTAATGAACTGCTCTGGATGAACTGCTCTGCAACAAACTGAAGTACTCTATCCCAAATGAACAAGATCATTTGAGGGTACATATCAGGAAAAGTATACTGGAAGCACAGTACATTGGAAGCATACATTCTGATGTCACTTTGGCTATTGATAGAGAACAATGTCATCTGTTTCTATCGTCCACAAACAGTGGCATGCCTATTCTAGCAATGGGTCAGTTGGGCCATTGAGTAAGCCTTTAGGTACCACTTCAAGGAAAAGCAAAGGCAGCAACAATGTTATTATCTATTTCCCTCTCTCTCTTGCTCTGAAGATGGGAATGTGATTGCCCACTGATCTACAAGCCAAAAGGCACATCAGATCAAGGAATCATTAGTACCCTGGCAAAGAACCAATCTTTAGGGATCCTTTCTTATCCAAGAATATTCACCCCAGGTGGGACGGGGCTGGCCTAGAACCTCAGAGCCTTTCATGTTAGTTAATCTACCAACAACACTTCTTTTGATAAACTTTTTCAAAATGTGGGGATTTGAGTGCATGAATCTTTTTATCATTAGTGGACCTTATTTTTTTTTTTAATGTTGCTGTTAAAATAAATTCCCGAGGTTTATGAATCCAATAACCTGCTTCAATGGAATATATATGAAACAACTTTTCTAGATCAACAGAAATAGGATCTTGATTAAAAGAGAACTACAAAAAGAAATAAAGCATTATTTTCCAAACAGTTGAAATAAGGGAACTCCACTTAATACACCAAAATAACAGGGTTTGTTTCTTAGGAGCTTTCCTATCAAAAAAGCTTCCAATTGCTCTTCCTTCCAACCGGCTTCTTCTTAAACTCTATCCCAGCTAAATCCCACACAGTCAGAGCAGATGTAGTAGAGCAGATGTCCCCTGCTTTCGGCTCTTTCTGTTTCCTATGACCTTCACAGTAAATCTGTTCTTCAAATCTTGCTGAAGCTCCCTCGGGCCGGAGCTTTCTTGAAACAACTTAGTCCTTGGTCAATTGCTTACTGGAGGCTTCACTGCCACTCACAGAAGCTTCAGCCTCTGGCCTCTAGATCTTTTCTGGCAGAATTCCACCAAAAGATTGGCTTCTTTTACAACTCTGCTCCCCTCATCTGTAACATCAAATGTATATTGATTGGAATATTGGATTAAAAGCAGGGAGATCTGCCTAACCAGGAAGTTTACTGGTATCTGTGGATCAATCATTATCCTTCAGACTAGCTTACCTGGCAAATTGTTTAAGGATATATTTCTGGGTCCGTGTTTTATGTTCTCAGATGAAAAGTGTGATATTTATGCAACAGTCTATTTTTTTTCATAGTCATGTCCTAACTTTTAAACTGACTTGCATATGTGTTTAAAGGAGAAACAAACATATATTGTGGGGAGGAGGTTTGGGGCTTTACTTACCATTTCAGCTTTACAGTTTTTAAAGTGTTGGCATGAAGTCTCCGTTCCATAGCAACAGTAACCAAGGCAACTCTCTACTAAAAGGTAAAGGGAACGTCTTCCTCAGTCTACCTTGAGTCCTGGTGACTTCAACGGCACATCCATGTTGCTTTCCTAGCAGCAATGCAGGAGTAGTTTGCCATTGCTATCTTACAAGTTGCTGCTTGTTTAAAATTTCCCAATCTACTCCATAGAACTCCTTGTGAGTCTTCCATGCAAGCACTCATTGTTTCTTGCAGCCCCCTCTCCCTAGAGTTGCCTGGAATTGGGCAGCCTCATAAATATGATTTTCCCCCCTAGAGTTTTCAAGTGCAAGTGTAAGGGTCTACTGCCCCCACCCCCATCAACCAAGTGTTGATTCATTGGTGGGGACAGAAATTGACTGACTAGCTTGTCACCTGAGTCTGACATTGTTGGCTGACAGAGAGTGACAGGCCCAAAGTCACCCAGCTGGCTTTCATGCCTAAAGTGGGATTAGAACTCACAGTCCTCTGGTTTCTACCCTTGTGCCCTAACCACTAGACCAAGCTGGATCTCAGCTTTATAAATATGATTTATTTGTACTAAATAAGAAAATAAATACACGTTGACTTTTATAACTCTCCCTGCAGATATCCATCTCTTTGTATAGATTTTAAAAGGACAAACTGAACATGACTAAGATGTTCAGTTTGAGCAGAAAAGCAGTAGTTAAATAAATAATTTGTGCCACTACAAAAATATTAAAAAATAAACTGGGCAGCAATGGTTTTGCAGTAGATATAGCCCATTTCTTTTAAATGTATACCCTATCCTTCAAAAATTATTTTTAATTGCAAGTTATTGGAAACTACCAGGGCAATGAAATTTTTACAGTGAGGAAGGAGCCACACTACTTTCAAGAAAATATATGGCCTTCAAGATCATAGATAGTGCAGCTGGTAGCTTGGTAATGTCACTTGACTTGGCTAAGCCAATCTTTTCCCTCTGATTCTTTAATATTTTGCCTAGCAGAACCTTATCTTCACACAGTGATGTAGTAGTCAATTGAAAAGTTCCCAGCATTATCTCAGACTTTTCTTTTTGTGTGCTACACAGATGGCTTTACTAGACCAAGACTGTACTTAAAGGCACTGTTTAATGAATTGAAGGGTCATTACAATTATAAATTGAATTAAACAATACTGCAAATTTACATGCTAGCCAAAAAGACAAACATTATAATGAAGGAGATTATGATCTGCATTTTTACAAAGCAAAAGACAAGAATAGGAAAAGTAATAAAGTAGCTAATTATGCACGTCTCCAAGTTCTATATAATTTATATATGGTAATTTATATCCCTAGCTGCAAATCTGGAAATCATTGACTAGAATAAGAAAGTGAGTGCTTATTAAAGTGCTTCCTCTGCTAATGGCTCAATATATTTAAATCAAAGACTGAATAGTCTTTCAAACTGGTGAACAGACTAGTTCTCTGGAACCTCTCAGGATAAAGAAAGGATGGGAGATTGCCCAAATGTGTTCTGATTGGCTGCTGTTCACAAGGAAACCACAGGACAGTGGTCTTCCATGGATTTGAGTACTGGGATGAATAAATTAGTCACTTTGGTCATAACCTCAGTGGAGTCTTTTAAAGAACACTATGTTCACAAGCCTTGATCAGTTCTGGCATTTTCCTGTTAACCATTTTAAAGCTATTAGAAACCTTTGGGGAAATAAGTTTGAAAAGTCACTGGGTAGTATTGTCTCAATGCTGAAAAAAATGAAAAATTAATTACAAGCGTAAGAATTTAAGGAATTTGAAATAAACTGAAAAAAATTAAATAAGGCTGTGATCTAAGAAAGTTAACATGGATTATGGGTCCAACTAAATTTTGAAAATTGATTTTACTGTAAGATTTTGGAATTAACATAAAAAATAAATCATTTCTTGTGAGAATCAGAGTTACTCTGGTTTATATTTTGGTTTATAAGACAAGATAGAGAAGTACCAAATATGAAACTACAAATGATAGGCCAAAAGAATTATTTGAAAAAGAATGCTTTATTGGTATACCAAAGAAACTGGCTGAAGTTTTAAAAATTAATAGAAATAACAAACCAAGAGAATAACCTACAGAATGTTTTCTGGTTGGATCTATAAAAGAAGCTTGTTAAACCCAGAGGTCTATACAATGGGATAAAGAAGAATTGAAGGGAAATCAAATCCTGCAATATTTGAATGAATTAAAAAATAAATCTATCATAAGTAAAAGGAAGAAATGTAAAGTTGGTTTATTTGATCAAAGTCAAAGTAAGATGTGTCTTTGCAAAGAAACCCTTTTTTGCTGACATCAGAATTAAAGTTGATGTTTTAGGAATTTACATATAGATAAGGGATGAGATATGAGATGAAGAAATATCTGTCTATAACTTTACAAGGGATGATGCATTACTAATTTTGTCTACATATGTAATGAAAGTTGAAAGCCATTTCTTTATATATTTTTATCATATTTGTTCTCTTTTTTCTGCATTTAAGTTTAGTTTGTATTATTTTTTACCATTTTAATCAAAATAAAACTTATATGCAAAAAAAGGAAATTTACTGTAGCTACCAGTAGCACTGGATGAAATGAATTGACAGTCTGGCCTAATGAAAACAGCTCCCTAAATTCATTCCCCACCTTTTTTATTCCTTTTTCCCCCAAGAGCGAATGCTATAAAAATGATACCTCTTTGTTTTTATTCAGTGAGATCAACTGAGCTAGGAGGACTAAGCTATGTCAGTAAGAACTCAGCACTTGGTCCATATAACTATCTATCAGTATTTCAAGTATTCTGCTGCCTTATTGCAGTTCTTTAATGTCCTTTGTTGCAAAAAAAAAAGGGGGGGGAGTGAAGTTGTGCAAATTGCCACTTAGTCTTGTGGAAATGTTGCCAAATCAGGAATCAGAATAAACTGGAATGACCATGTGAGAAAAAAAGAACCTGTCGAATTCCGAGAAACTACAAGGTAAGGAGGAGGTTTCTTAGTCTAGGAGCTACAACTATGTAGAAAGAAACTTGTCTGTTTAGGGCCAATACTGGCAGCCCTGAGAGAATACATTTTTGTCTGTGTGTACAAAGCTTGGCTACATATTTTAGAGTATGTGAAATGGAATAGCCTGTATATGAGCTGCTTTTTACTTTTCCCCTCGAAACAACTAGTTAGCACAACTACCTCTGGGGGGGGGGGCGTGTAACGGTGGCATGATGCATGTTCTGATTCCTCACCAAGCCTCTTTAGAAACGGATAATAATAGAACAGCTGCCAATGGCATCATACTTGTAGTTAAACACATGGTGTTTCTCTGCATTCAGTGAAAAATCTTACTGCACAATGAACAAGCCAGCCTCAGGCTTCAACAGCCAATAAACACGATCTGGCCAGCATCTGTAAAATAATGACAGCAGGTAAATTGGCACGGTGTTAACACAACAAGGATCTGTGCCCAAACCTGCTTATTTTCCAGGTACTTCATCCAAGATTAGAGAGCATATTAATAGAAATTTAGGTTCCTGAATATAGAATTAGAATTTTTGAAGAGGTCTGTAGCCAAGGAAAGAGGCTTATCTTGGTGGAATTCAGCAGTGGCAGGACAGCTAAATGTGAAAAGGTTTTAAGCTGAGTACTTATGTTGGGCAGGCTTGGTTATAATTTGGAAAAGTGCACCTAGAGCCAGTAACGTAATTACAAATGAAGGAAATGCTTGATTGTTTTTCCACACATGAAACATTAAGCAAATTAAGGCATTTTTCTCCAGTCGAAATATTGACCGTAATTATAGATAGCAGGCAGTCTGAGCTGCTATATAATATCGAAAGAGCCTTTTCTATTGCAACCAAGTAGAGTTTATTGTTTAGGCCTTATACGAACCCCACAATTTAATGATGTAAGGACTTTACTGAACAATGGGAAAGTAGCCATTAATGCATTACATTGTCACCTTTTTCCATTATTAGCATGAAACTGCATTCCAGAACAATGAGAAACACAGTTTTAAGTGTGCTGCATTATACTTTTGCAATGATACGTTGCCCTCAGCAGCTGTGCAGTCAGGTAGTCTCCCATTGGGAAAAAAAAGTAGGGGGGAACAGAAAGTACTTAGACTACTGAATGAGAATTTTACTTTTCTGGCAGATGGAAAACTTTTGTCAGCTTGCACCAGAACATACTGGTCCTATAAATAAGCTTTAGAGAGAAAATTTGCAGGCTGTCCTGCAACAGTTTTCAAAACCATTTTTACTACTAGATTTTACAAACAAGGAAACAAAACAATGCAGGACCTGCTGTCTGAACAGATGATATTTTGAACAATAGGTAAAAATCTCATCACAATGTCTTAGGCAGCCATATTGAACAGAAGCAAAGTTGTTCCTTTATTTCAAGAAAGAGGAGAAACAAAGTGGTTTCTGCTCGTTGCTTGAGGGAATTAAAATACAATTTTTTATATGGTTGATTGGATTTATCTTTGATGATTATTTGCCAAGCACCCTATTTGATTGGCACAAGCCATTTGGTTAAGAATTGTATTCTTTTTCACTTGCTACTTTTATGAGCTCTTTTCTATTTGTTTGAGTTTTTTTAGTCTTTATTCTTCTATTTTTTTTTATTTTAATTTATATGACGCCCTTCTCCGGAGACTCAGGGCGGCTTACAATGCGTTAAGCATAGAATGCGTTAAGCATACAATGCATTCTAATTGTATTAGTATTTTTAAAGTGGCTTTTTATGGTTATGTCCTCACAATATTATTCAATACAGACAGAAGCATGAACAGATAAACAGCCACCCAATACAGAAAAAAATCAGATTACTTCTCATTGCATAAAAGCCAATTACAAATTCACTGGAAGGCAGTTTTAAACAGGATGGTTTACTGTTTGCTTAAATTCTTGCACAGAAAAAACTAAGTAACTCTTTGTTATAAGGGAATTCCATAGTGCCAGAAGAGCCAAAAGCAGCAAAATATCATTTCTGCAAGTCCTGTTCTTGTAGGACAAACAGCTCAGCCAGCCACTGCAAGAACTAATTTAACTCTGGCACTTTAATAGTGCGTTATTATTTAGATGTTGCAACCAATCTTGATCATAAAGTGGCTTGTCATTCTTATGTTTCATTGTGATTTATAGATTTTTTTTTAGGTTTAGAAGGAAGAAGTACAGAAAGGAAGTAGAGATAGAAGATAGGAATTAGAAGGTGAACTTTTTCCATGAAATATTGAAAAAATAGATTAATGTTTCCTAATACAAAAAAGAGTTATGTGAAATTCATGATGAAAGCAATAAAATCAGAAGATTCTTCAGTCAGCTTCAGTAAGTCTGCCAGTTGTACTTTTTCTGGACTGTGAGCTGCTGTGTACTGTGACTTATGGTCTTGTCATTCTCAGTTATATATTTATTTAGCATATGGTGATGTTACATTAGCCAGGAGACTTATACTCCTAATGCAATGTAGTTTGGCTGCCTGTTTGCTAGCTCTGTTACTCTCACAGGCTTTCCAAGGTGCTCCACAGCAAGGCAGGCTATCTCCATCCCAGAAAGAAAGAAAGAAAGATGAGTAGCTTTTCTCCAACATTATCAGAGGCCCTCTCCCTTCACTGAAATTGCCTCACAACTGGGTGTTGCAACAGGGAAGGTTCAGCGCTGACTAGGATTCTGACCATCCACACTAAGCACCAATTCATCTACCCACTGAAGTGGTACCTATTTATCTACATAGAACATGATTTTGAACTGTGAGGTGGGTAGAAGCTGAGGCGAGTGATGGAAGCTCACCCCATTATGCAGTGTTAGGACTTGAATCGCTAGAGCAAAGACAGTTGCCAACATCATTAAGTCACTGAGCCATCATGCCTCTATTCTCAGTTAAACTACTATAAGTTGTTTTATGTAGGACTGTCCTTGCAGATGGTTTGGAAGTTACACCTGGTGGGTAATAGGTTTTATGTGCAAACAGAATTCTATACAAAACAGATCACTCCAAAATAAAGTTTTCAATGTTTGTAGAAAAAGTGCCGAGAAAAACAGTAGAATAAAACAGAATAAAACCTATGGAGACATACATATTTAAAAAATTAACAAGAGAAAGAAAATTAGTTTATTGAGAACTGCTCAGTAGATATGAATGGAATGGAAAGAAAAAAATATAGGTCCATGTCAGGGGTGAAATGCTCCCGGTTCGGCCAATCTGGTAGCAATGGTGGTGGGTGGTTTGGAGAACCAGTAGCAAAAATCCCTGGCCCCCCCGGGCCATGCCCACCTAATTGCCCAGTTGCCTGCTTGCCGCTTCTTTTAAAAAATGCTTTTAAAAGATAAAAAAAAGGCTCTGACAATCCCAGATGAGCCATGCGATTATCAGAGCCTTTTTTTTACTTTTAAAAGCATTTTTAACAACCCGTTTGGCCAAATAGGTTGTAAAAAAAATGCTTTTAAAAGTAAAAAAAAAGCTGTGACGATCTCAGCTTAGCTGCCTGATCGTCAGAGCCTTTTTTTTTTACTTTTAAAAGCATTTTTTTACAACCTATAGGTCAGTGATGGCTAACCTTTTTGCCGTCTCGTGCCAAAAGCGGGAGGAGAGCAGTGGGATCGTGCGCGTGCGTGCCCACACCCATAATTCAATGCCCACCCATGCCCCACCTTCCCACGCATGTGCGCGTGCTCCCCCCACGTTACCCCTGCTTTTGGCACACGATGGCACAGTGGGCCCATTTTTCAGTCTCCCCAAGCTCCAGAGGCTTTCTAGGAGCCT
>JANHZT010003055.1:10324-20733 GCA_032468215.1 Stegonotus admiraltiensis
ATTTATTATTTAAACTTCTATACCGCCCTTCTCCAGAGGACTCAGGGCGGTGTACAGCCAGCTAAAAAACATACAATGCAAAATTTAAAACAACATAAAAACAATTAAATAATTTGGCTCAAATTTAAAACCCCACAATAGAACAATTTACTAATTAAAACAGTAAAAAACAGTAAAAAAGGGGGGTTAGGCCAGCCTGGTTTGATGGAAGAGATGTGTTTCTAGGGCACGGTGAAATGCATGTCTCGCCACGTGATATATAGGATCTCCTGCTTGAGCAAGGGGGGCTGGACTAGAAGATCTCCAAGGCCCCTCCCAGGTCTGCTCTGATTAAAAAAAAATGTGTCGCAGCGAATCACCACGCTTGTTGAATTAGTAACGCCATTGTTAAGTGAATCTGGCTTTTCCATTGACTTTGCTTGTCAGGTCACAAAAGGTGATCACATGAAACAGCCCCTTCCCCCCTCCCCCCCATCATTATAATTATGAACCAGTTGTCAAGCATCTGACTGTAAATCACGTGACCATGGGGATGGTGCAACGGTCATAATTGTGAAAAATGGTCATGGGTCACTTTAGTGCCGTTGTAACTTCAAACAGTCACTAAGTGAACTGTTGTAAGTCGAGCACTACCTGTAGTACAAAACCCTATAGGTTTTACATTGATTAAGCAGACTGCTCAATGGTCTTACTGTTTTTCATGGGCTGATTTTCTCTTGAGTTGGAAGCTCTGTAAATGATTGATTTTGATTATGTTCCTTCCTATTGGTGTTGATTTTTAGGGACTACATAAATGGCTTTTAGCCATGCTGGTCTGTCTCTAGCCTGATCCTTCAGGTTTTCCAACATCTTGCTGCTGGTCATCCTCTTCTTTTTTCTTTCTCTTTTTGCAACATCAGAGCCTTTGTCTCTGCATAATGTGTCAAAAATCTATAATTGAGTATCATAGATGTCATATTACAGGGCCTATCCCTCCTTTTCTTCAAAGACATCTGCTGCCTGAAACAATTATTATTAGCGCTTCCTGACCTTCCTTGGCTGAGATCCTTAAATTATGACAGAGATAGGAGTTGAAATGAGAAGCTATATCTGAGCACAGTGATAAAATATGGCCTCCAAAACATAGCATGTAATCAGACTTGATTATATATATATTTTTGTAGCTTGTCCATCAAAAAGGTGAACCTGATATTGGGACCAGGTTTCTGCTATAATGAACTGAAATTAGTGGTATGAAAGATGGCATGAAAGCTGTGTCCATCCCTTCCTTCGTTGTAAACAATATTATTAATGGCTTCACATTTTGATTTTCAGCTTGAAAACTGGATTATTAAAATGGAAACCAGACTATGACAGTGCAGCTACAGAATATTCCAAGGCAGGTATGTCTTGTAAAATAAGGGGGTTGTTTTTAAATCTTAATTTCTTCTGCAAAATAATGGTTAATTGAGCTCTAGGAATAGGACTTAATGTCCAGAATAACTTCCCATTTCAAAAGCAAATCTGACATTGAATTTAATTAAATTTGGAAATAAAACTGTAACTCCCAACCTCATTTTATTATACTGTACTGATGATTGCTCTTAATATATTTGTGTGTGTGTATTAGTTAAATCTTAGCAATTATTTTTCCTTTTTCTTTTCTAAAAACATTTAATAAAAAAAGTAAAAATTAAATGTATTTCATAGTCATTGTGGTGTATGCAATAAAAACTATTTCCTTAAACCCATTTTTATGAATATAATTTATTGATGAACCCTTATTTACTGTATCATACTTATTCCACACATGGGCTATTGATAAAAATAGTATGCTTTGGTTTACTAACGAATTGTATTAATTTTATCCTGTACTGTTTTTTGGCATTTACGAGTAGTCCATGTATTTTTTTTTAATAATTGTAGTTGCTTCCCTTTTGAGACTTTACAAAGCTTTATCTACCTGTGTTATTATCTAGTAACTAAAGTTCTGAATGTTCTCTTGCCTCTTGCTTGCATCAAGTATATGTCTGTTGTATTTTGGATAACCCATTTCTCTTTTTAATCTGGAATTAAGTCCTATTGTATTCAATAGCACGTACTGGGATTTTATCAAGAAGACTACATATACTTTGATTTTAAACATATAGGAAGTTGTGAAAAGAGATAGGAGGCAACTACTGGATTGGTTAGCTTCCCTAAGAACCTATAGATCAGCAATCACCAACTCATTTGGAACAATGGACACATTTGAAAGCTCAAAAAATGCCTTTTAGTAATAGATATAGCTATTAAAATACACATTAAAAAACCTCTTTAGACAATTATCTTTTTAGAGCAAGTAGGCAAACTTTAATTTAACTTTATTTATTTATAGTACAAGGCTATAGGAATCTGTGATTTTCATTTTCTATGAATGTTTAAGGGATAGAAGAATACTTTCCTAAATAAAGATAATGCTTAAAGTTAAGGCTTTACTTTGAATGTCTAAAAATGTATTCAGTTGGGGCAGCATCAGGAAAAGCACCCATACAAGTGCCACATCGCCACCCCCACCCCCCAAACTTTGACTAAAATGCTGGATAAGAACAATTTTAAAACAATAAATTATGTCTTTTGAAAATTGCTAAAGTTATTTCCCAAAAGTAATAATGTTCTTTTTTATTATTTTTTGCAGCTGTTGCTTTTAAAAATGCCAAACAATTTGAACAAGCAAAAGAAGCTTATTTTAAAGAAGCTCTATCCCATGAAAATAATAAAGCGTATCTTTTCATGATTTGTTGTTTCTACCTTAATTGGAGATCATGTTGGGTTTATATTAATTTATGCCTATTCCAAACATATAATTGTATTTTGTCATATTTAAGGGTGTTTTAACAGAAAACCAATAGAAGACTATTCTTTACAATAGGTAAATGTTATTGTACCTAGGTATATCCAGATCCAATTTTGTGATTAATTATGTAATTAAATAACAAACTGTTAGTTGTAGGACATGCTTGTCCTTTGTAATTTTTCCAGACCTCCCAGTGACTCATTAATGTATATTCATTGAGATTTTTATTTCTATGGAAAAATTGTTTTGAGTAACAAACTGGCATTGGAATAGCAAATACATTTCTTGTATATCAAATCTGTGAAGAAGATTTCAGAGAATTCCTTCATTGGCCTCATTGCTTAGCCGTTCATGCAAGAGATGCTTATAATATGACTATTCCTAGGAGGATTGCAGAGTGTTTTAAGAAGATCCCACATATTTTAAAATCTTGCTTAGTTGTGATAAGAAATGTCCCCTTTCCCCTGCACTCTTTCTGTTTCCAAATATGTTCTGGAATGTTGAGAAGTCTTCAAGAGTAAATCAGAGGAACTTGGGATATTATGGAAAAAAGGGGAAGAAGAGGAAAATATGTTGCAGTGTGAAGTCCTCTTGCACAATTTTGGATATGACCAAACTTTGAAATCTTTGATGTTAGGAAATCCTAGTCATAGAATTTAAAGCTAAAGTACTTAAGAAAAATAATACATTGATTCTGAAGAAGGCGTGAGGACTTACTGATGCATTCTATGTGTTATCAGATTTCATTTCGTCAGGCTTCTGTTTTAAAGAGAATATTTAATTGATGTATTTTTGTATGTATGAATTTTTGAAATTACTAAATCTAAATTAGAATTATCCAGAAATATTTTATATGTATAGTGCATACATATATATTTATCCTTGACTTGAAATAACATAAATCCAGCTTCTTCCATGCTGCGAAGTACGTATGAATATTTGTCAAATTTGATAATATATGTGAAATACAATTGATATCAACCAGAATTGATAGTCCGTTACATACATACTGTACATACATACATACATACATACATTACATATAACTTCATCGAAGTATAATCAAATATTGTTAGAAAGTTGAGCATTTTGGAAGTGAGAAATGTATAACTATAATATGTTCAAACACTTTCTGTAGCTCTCCCTAGCTCTCCACTTTTTGTAGAAAAAAATGGTCTTTTCAAGTGTGCTGATTTTCTATTGACATTAGCAGTGACACTCCACTTTTTATATATATTACCATTTCTCCTTGGTTGAGAAACCAGTTGTCGCCAGACTCAGCTGAACACGTAGGCAGAAGGCTGGAAGTCTCAGATCTCCTTTTCCAGAAGTTAATAGTTTTTATTTTAAAAAAACATTTATATAGCTGTCCATCTTCTATCAAACTCTTTGGATGGGTCCAAATCAGCAGTTAAACAATACTATTAATAAAACAATACAGTACATAAATATATTGAAACCATCCTATATTACCATATTACTTTGCTCAGTTATACTTTTAATTTCTCTTTTCAGGGCTTATGAACAAGCGGGAATGATGTTAAAGGTATGACAGGTTTTTTTTTTATGAAGACCTTTAGTTAAAACTAAATATTAGAATGACCTGTGCAATATTCATGTATTGATAAACCTGTTTGGGGATCCATGATTCACAGTTCTATGTAGACTTACAACTTCTCCTTTGCATTGAATTCCATTTAAATGTGCACTTTATAGAATTGTTAACTCACATTTTTCTGGGATGTTACCTGTGTTGTCTGATCAGATATTTGGAACCCTCCTTCCCTCCCCTCCATTCATCCATCCATCCATCCATCTAGTTTTCTTAGAAAATGAATTCATAACTTTAGCCTTGGCACACACTGTAGATAATGCATACTTGAAAAAGTTATTCTTGTAAAATGATGGGAATTTTCCCAGAACAATTCATTGTTAGCGCAAAAGAACAGTTTTCTGCTTTTCTCGCTCACTTACATATGCATCACTTGATATCTGTGGCATTTGGAAAGCCTTCACAGATCAATCATAGATTTAAAAAATGTAGCCTTTCAAAGTTTTTTCAATCACGTTGGAATTGTACTGCCCCAATCAATTGCCTCTGGGCAGTTAACAATCCAGTATAAAAATCACTGTAATAAAATGTAACAATATTGTTTGTCTTCAAGAAATAAGTGAAACAATGCATATATAAAGCTATTGTTTACAGACACTGAATTCTGGGGATTTCTCCTGGTGTAATTTTTTAGTCTGTTGACTATTTCTATTTTTCAGAAATTGCTCACTGTTACCCAAAAGAGATTTAGCAAAATATGTGATGATTTAAAGTGAATATTATTTTTTATTAGATTAAAACGTTGATAGCAACTTATTTTATACTTCCTGACAAATAGGAAGTACTTCTTCCTGGCTCTTTTTCTTTCATCTTCAGGAGATGCAAAAACATCATGATGCAGTGGAATTGATTCAGAAAGCCAGCATGATGTACCTGGAGAATGGAACCCCTGACACAGCTGCTATTGCACTCGATCGGGCTGGGAAGTAAGTCTGAAATCTCAAGCTATTAGTTTCTTATCTAGAATAGAAGGCAGATTTCTTTAGTTCTTTGTCTGAGCTGAGTAATTACAACTAAACATTAAAACTAGTAATAATGTTGAATCTTTTATTTTTAGGGTAATAGAAAACATAAATCCAGACAAAGCTATACAGCTCTATCAGCAAACAGCTTCAGTATTTGAAGTAAGTCTTCTGAAACTGTAAAATAAAATACTTTTTAACTAAGAATGCTGAAAGTGATCAGTCAGTCCACTGTTGCAAATTTAACTATTTACCAAAAGGTGAATATTAAGAGCTATGGTGTTTTCAAAGCATGTATTGTATATATTACTATTTTCTTGCCAGTTACTGCTACAGATTAGTGGACAAGCTGATGTGGTAGATGCCATCTTTTATAACTTTTCCCGCTTCTATTTGAAAATGTCATTTGTTTATGTATAGTGCAAGTTAGCTGCAGGGAGGAATGGCAAACTCTAAACTAGCTATGTCAGTGGAACCAAATCTGGCCATAAGCTATCTTTCTCCATCTCATCAACAGATTTCCCAGCAGTTTTTTAAAAAGACAGTATCTGGCTTAGTTACTTTTTAACACTACATTGTCTTCTAAGCACATTGCATTAAACTATCCCTTGTTGCAAATAAGCAAGCCTCAATTTGATATAGTTCCCCACTGATGTTTTTGTAGCTAGAAAAGGGTAAGAAAGATTTGGGTTTTTAAAATACAGTGTAGCTCAGTGATGGCAAATCTATGACATGCATGTCAAAGGTGACATACCATGACATTTTGGATGATATGCCACCATCACCCATCAACAACTATTCTCGAAAGCATGCCCTGTTCTTGTGAAATTTTTGGATGCTGTGGAAGCCACATGATAATAGGGTGTGCTCTGCATTGCCTCAAGCAAGAGGATTGTGTTCTCATGTGACCTCTGGAGCCTCTAAAAATCACATTATAATGGGTTGTGCTTTTGTGTGGTTTCAGAAGCTGCAAAGTTTGTGGAAGTGAAGATCATTTGTCAAGAACAAAGGGCTCATGCAACTCAGAACAGCCTAGACTAGGCCGCAGGGCCTTGTCAACAGCAAGAGAACACTGTCTGAAAGAGGCGTGTGGCAGAGTCTGGGGAACATTGGGCCATGTGGGCAATCATACCATTTCCCAAGACTTGCATGTATTGAGTGGCAGTGATGGCACTAGGGCTAAAATCAAGAACCGGGCCTAGACTTCAGGTCCAGCTTTAGCACTGCCACTGATTACCACTGTTCAGATTGCCCTAAGTGTCTGGCGAAGAACATACAGAATTGTTTCTTTTTTCTGATTGTGTGTGACAGGCCAGCAAAGTCATTTTCTGAATTTTTCACATTGAGTTGACATTAGTGGTTTAGCTTCATGATTTCTCTACACTGACAAATGATCGTTTCTCTGAGATATTTTTAAAAGAAGCCATTTTGAGAAATTGAAAAGTAATTTAGCCATATAGGATGAGGAAGTGTGGAGCAGATGCAGTATCACATGATGCAGTCATAGGTTATATCATCTAATTCATAATATTGTATTTAATTAATAACCTGGTCAAACTTTGTGTAATTCAAGAGAAATGCAATTGGGGAATGGTATGTATTTCAATCTGAGTTAGCTCAAATAATTCAGAAAACTTTCATTAAAATCAGCCACTTAAACTTTGCTTATGCCTACACTTTTGTTTTTGTTTTTTTACTCAGAATGAAGAACGTTTACGGCAAGCAGTTGAAATGTATGGAAAGGCTTCAAGGCTTTTAGTTAGAGGCCGTAGGTGTGCATCATAAACGTTTTCAAAATCAGAAAAAGCAGTTCTAGCCTATTTGACAAACTCATTGTAATATAAATATTATTGGGTTATGACAGCAGCCACCAACCTTTTGGGCAACAGGGATTGGTTCCGTGGAGAGAGGTTTTTCCGTGGACCAAAGGGGCCGTGGTTTTGCATGCTGCTTTCATCCCACGGATGGGGCTTCGCTTATTTGTGCAGCCTGGTTTCTGGCATGATGTGGCCCAGTGCTGGTCCATGGACCGGGGGTTGGGGATCCCTGGGTTATGCCATATTATTCTAGTATCAGCTGTTCCACTGTGCAACGTAATTCATATTTTAACAATTTTTTTTTAAAAAAAATAGCTTAACCAATGAATCTGGTTTCGAGAAGACCTTTTGCTTTTGGTTGTTAATTAGGATTATCATGACTACAAAATATTTTTTCTTCATTAAAAGCTTTCTGTTTACGTAAACATAGAGGCACTCTTAATATATCTTGATGCAATGTATCATCTTTGTGTATATAAATAAGGCCTGAATGGTCATTTCTGCAGGAGTTTGTATTGATAACTTTAACTGCAGTTTTAATATGGGCTTAATTTTAATATGCTCACACAAGGAGCATATTCTTGTTTTTTTCCATTGAAATAGTACATTTATTTGGGAAATTGGATAATCTTGACCTCCTGATTCCTGCAGATTTAAATAAATATTTCTTGCTCATTTTTGTTTTGCAGACTAGATGAGGCTGCGCAATCTATTCAAAAAGAAAAGAGTATTTATAAAGATATTGAAAACTACGCAACGTGTTACAAAGTATGCAGCTACACATTTCTTGTGGTTTTTGCAGGGAAGGGGGGATTGTGTTTTATCTTTTGAATTAATTTAACTTGGGGGTTTCACTTCTAATTGCACACCATTATTTGGATTCTTTCAGTTGATTTTAAAAGAGTTGCACGGAGAAGATTTTATAAAATCTAGACCTTCATGTATTTATTTAGTGCAATTTGATCACTGGGATGAAATTTCTCCCATGGTGCTGAAAAGATATGAATGCCACTCTTTCTTAATATGACTTTGGCATTCTTCAGTCATGATTAGGTTTGAGCCGCTATGAAATATTTTGGTTTCCTAGATTTTGTGGAAATTGTGTTGTCTGAGCTTTTGACATTAGCTGTCCTTCTGTTGTAATAACTAAAAACAGAAAATCTGTGCAGATAATACACTAATACAAACTGATCTACAAATGTTTTGGTTACTATTAATATCAGCAAAGGCTTAGCTCGCAACGCAATCTTTCCACTTCTTTTGAGTCAGCAGCCTGATGATAAAAAACAATATTCTTTCTATTTTCATGGTAGACAAATTGTTCAGTTTATGTCACTGAAAACGACATGGGATCATTAATCGCACATAGATTCAAAACATGCATATTTAAAATCCCCTTTTCTCTGAGAAGAAAACTGGATTTCTCATTGTGGTTACATGAAAAGTTAATATTTAATCATTCATTTTGGGAGATTCTTTTGACCTCAGATTTAATCTCTGTCGTGTGCTCTACTTTTAGCGGCATTCAATGAAAGAGATCATTAAGTGCCTAAAATTCTACTGTGATTTCATTCACAAATCCTTCCTACAAACTGTTCTGATCAGTAGATGCAAAACTCCTACCCTTTATTTGGAACCCTTTTAATTGACAAAATGAGCTAGAAATCAAAGTACATCATATATTTACATTCTTCTGTACTCTTCACATCCCAGATTTATTTTTCTAAAGGGCTGATTATCCATAACCCTATAAAGCAGGGGTGTCAAACTCACGCATCCTGCGGGCGGGATGCGTCATGCGCTGGCTACGTCCATGCCCGGTTTAGCAAAGGGGGAAAAAGTGATATGTCATGTGATGCTGCTGTAGTGACACGAGTTTGACACCCCTGCTATAAAGCCTCTCTACCAAGGATCTTGCACTCTTTTAATAGAATCTGTCTGTAGAAGAAAATTGTCCTTGTTTTACTACTATACTATATCCCTTCCTTTCAATAGAAATTATTTTTTGGGTATAGGTTGTAAAGTGTGAAAAATACTGTTTTTCTTTATAAATACCCATTAATAATATTATTATTTTTTAGAAAACTATTGCCCAGGTCTTAGTACATCTTCATAGAAATGACTATGTTGCTGCAGAAAAATGTGTCAGGGAGAGCTATAGGTAAGTTGCTTAATACATTGATTGAGTTTTAATTTAATTTGTGTTTGGGAGGGCACCCGTTTACACACTTGTCATTTTATCTCATTAAGTTTTGAGAATTACAGGCTTTCCCTATATCTTGCCATATAGGTATCTCTCTAATTTATTAACACTGTTTTCTGCCACAGAAATTAAACTGTACAATTTCTCATTGAGTAACATGTAGTTCTTTGAAGTGCTCAGGAAGCCAGCTGGCAATTAAACTATATCTAGACAGTGTATAGTAATTATGCTACAACCCTATCATAACAAACTGTATTGTAATTGTTGCTTGGAATAATTAACTTGGTGATAAAATCCAGCAGAGAAAGTAAGATTGGTTCTAAATGTAATTGGCAATTTGTGCTAGAAGGCCCACTGTGCGTAGGAACAGTACAGGTAATAAAGTACACTTTAAAGAAGGCATTCCACAGACCAAAACACATTCTGATCATCATCCAGAATATTTATTAAGAAAATCTGTGCTTTTCTTATTTGGATATAAGTTTTCTCAATTTTTAAAATAGCCTCAAATAAATGCTTAATTGCTTCAGCATACCAGGCTTCACAGAAAGTGAAGACTATGCAGCCCTGGAGCAGCTCCTGGAAGGGTATGATCAACAAGATCAGGACCAAGTATCAGATGTTTGCAATTCTCCACTCTTTAAGTATATGGACAATGATGTAAGTTGCTGCTTTTATTTACTGAACAAAGTAGCTATTAAAACAAGTGGGGGTTTTTAAATTGAAAAATACAGATGATATAAATCAGTTGGACCACTGATGAATGATGTGTGTAATTGATATATTACTATAATAGATCCAGTATTTAAAATTGAATATTTGCAAGCTACTGCATTCTCTTTACATAGAATAGAATAGAATTCTTTATTGGCCAAGTGCGATTGGACACACAAGGAATTTGTCTTCAGTGCATAAGCTCTCAATGTACATAAAGCTATAAGTGATAAATCATGATCATAGTCATCATAAAAATACATTCATCATAAATCATAAGATACAA
>JANHZT010003055.1:26221-38639 GCA_032468215.1 Stegonotus admiraltiensis
GGGACAAACTATGCCCTTGTGGTTTGAATTGTGGCATTTACATGTTTCAGCCTCCTTACCTAATTCTATATGTAAAAGGGAAAAGCTTGTGTCCATGAGCAGAATCACCCTGAAAAGAAGATGCTGGCAGTGAATAGACTAGACTAGACTAGACTAGACTAGACTAGACTAGACTAGACTAGACTAGACTAGACTAGAACACAACAGAACACAACAGAATTCTTTATTGGCCAAGTGTGATTGGACACACAAGGAATTTGTCTTTGGTGCATATGGAAGTTGCTAAGATAGTTACCCCACCCCCCCAATGCTATGGGAAAATTAAAAAATATACTTTGCAGACTAGAACAAACAAGTTAATTTTGAGGTTCATTTATGCTATTTTTGTCTCAGAGTATATAGACCAAAACTGTCTCCATATGTCTTTCAGAGCCTTGATGAGCTCAAGGGTGATGCATGATTTAAGTGAGAAACATGGAACTGATTGTTCATCCTGATGTCCATATAATATAGCATTATGGTGATCATCTGTTATAAAGGAATTGTACTAACATTATGCATTTTTAAGTGGTCTGGGGTGGTCTCTGATCTATTTTCAGCAGATACACAGTATGGTTTTAATTAGGAAAGGGTGTGGAGTCCCTATTTGTATTGGAATTTGAGCTCCATGGATTCTCAGAAGACCCTCTCCTGCCCCTCTTTTCTGAAGACTGAAGCAGAATCATGATAAATATAATTTTTGGTTGGTTACCAAAGCCAAACTAAATTTAAGGGAGCCCTAAACATTTCACTCCAAAGACAGAGCTACAGAACAGGAAAAAAAACCCATTAAAGTCTTGGCTATAGTTAAACACACAGACAAAAATAAATCCTACTTCTGTCTAGGGAGGGAAGAAACTAGTATGAAACAGTGGCTTTAAACGTAAGTTTATAGGGCAGTGATGGCTAACCTTTTTGCCATCACGTGACAAAAGTGGGAGGAGCATGGGGGGGTCACGCACGTGCATGCCCACACCCATAATTCTATGCACCCTGCCCCCCGTGCATGCGCCCCCTCTCCCCCCCACTTTTGGCATGTGATGGCACAGTGGGCCCAGTAGACCCATTTTTCACTCTCCCCAGGCTCCAGAGCCTTTCTAGAAGCCTGGGGAGGGCGAAAACAGCCTTCCTCATCCCCCAAGAGGCCTTCCGAAGACCAAAAACAGCCCATTTGCCAACTTCCGGTGGGACCGGAAGTGCAATTTTTCACTCTCCCTGGGCTCCAGAGCCTTTCTAGGAGCCTGGGGAGGGCGAACACGGCCTTCCCCACCCCCCCGGAGGCCCTCTGGAGGCCAAAAATGGCCTGTTTGCCAACTGGTGGTCCCAGAAGGCCCAAAAATCAGCACACTGGAGCTGAGCTCACATGCCCACAATATGGGTCTACGTGCCATAGGCTCGCTATCACAGTTATAGGGCATAGAGGTGAGAGAAGAACTTAACAATGAAGAGAGAAAAAGAAAAAAACTTTCAGAAAGCCTGCGTTAGGCATAGTTTGGGATGAGTGGAAAAGAAAAAGGCAATTCTGCTTTCGGTATTAGTTCCCCAAAAGACAACCATGAGCACTACAGTGAGAACTCACCCTTGAAAACCTCTCCCCAGTGTTACATTCCAGCATCATCTGACTCCAACATAACTACTTATAAATATAGACAAATATATAAACAAAGAGCCGTGACTGACGCAGTGGTTAGAATGCATTATTGCAGGCTAATTCTGCTGACTGCCAGCAGTTCGATCCTCACCATCTCAAGATTGACTCAGTCTACAATCCTTCTGAGGTCAGTAAAATGAGGACCCAGACTGTTGGGAGCAATATGCTGACTCTATAAACCACTTAGAAAGGACTGTAAAGCACTGTGAAGTGGTATATAAGTCTAAGTACTACTGCTATTGCTACAAATCACTTCTGTTGCAGTTGGCCAATCATTTTACTATCCCATTCCGTTCTTGGTTGTTTTTCACTCTATGGAGGTAAAAACATTCCTCCTTTTTTCTCATTCTTGCCCCCTTTGTGCCAAAAATCAATTTCTTTAGCTGCTATTTTGTATTGTAGGTATTATTTTGCTAGACAAGAGTTCTCTGAGCATTTCTTCTACCTCCAGTGAATGATCCTTGTGACAGTCACCCACACTTTCCTCTAAAAGGTATTATTATGAGGGTAGAAAAACAGAGAAGGACCATATTTTGCTCTAGTCAGAGGCCCAGATCAGCTCCTGCCTCTACTGTTTCCAGAACAATCTGTTACTGGGACATAATAAAATAATTAACTAAACAGCTAAAATTTTCTAATCCAGAGCTTAAAACATTGATGCCGACACTACATTGATTTTCATATATGCAGATCTTTGAAGCACACTCCAAAAATTAGCATTGAAGAGGAAAAAAAAACCCATTATCCAGAAGGCCAGCATTTACAGTCATGCATGATTCCTGCACTGACGACATTTAGGATGGAAGAATAGCAGCAGAGAAATTTTATTGTTAAAAGAAACTTTAATCAAGAAGAGATTTTTTTTATAATAATTACAATAATTAAGAATATCAATAGCATATTTTTTGCATCACATTGCCACTGTGTTTTCCCGTTATTATCAAAACCAAAGACTAAATTGTATTTTTTCTTGAAACAGTGCATTTGTTGCTTTGAAATATATTTATAGAAAAGATACTGCAATCTGGAGGGGCCAATCACATTGATTTCTCTTTATGAAAAGCTTAGCTTGCATAAAGCTCTTTCTCATTCAATGTGTACTTCAAGATTCATGGCAATACATGTATTCCACCATAGGTAGCACTGCAGGGAAAAAAAAACCATTACTTTTCCTTGCTGGTTCAAAAATACAATGCTTGGAGTTTCCCATTGCCTCGGAGAAGAGGGGAGCCATACTTTTGGCCTCCATTTTACAGATTCCTTTTCTATGTAATCATAATTGTTTACAATGATTTTTAAAGCCCCACCAGAATTTTGGACACTGAACAATCTGCATTAGAGTCATGCCTTTAAATTTAGCTATGGCTGGGTAGGCTTGTTTATTCAGTGGCAAGAGGAATGCATTTTTCCTTTTGAAGGCTATGGTTCTTGAACAAATTGAAGCTCATTTCTAAGTGAATTGCATCAACATGTATTTTAAAAAGATTCACACTTTTTAAAAAAGTATGTTTTATACATATGCATTCAAAAAAAGTACTTAGAAGCACATTATTTCTTCAATACACATGCAAGTGGGATTCCGTGTAAGAATTGAATCTGCTTTGGTGGTGTAGCGGATAAGTTGCTAACTGTGTGAATCAGAAAGAGTCGAAGATTTATGGTGCACACTGCACTTGTACAGAATACATCACTTTGAAAGCATAAGGCATGCATGGAGGTTTTATACATTTTAGTAGACAGTATTTTATAAGCAACATGGATTTCTTGTTTTTGACTCACTGTTAAATATTGTCTTTTAATAAAAATGAGTACTAGTTGCAAAAAATAAAACAAATATTGTCAAAACAGTATTGAAGAATGTTTATCATTGATTAAGTTGATCAAGTTATGGACTGCATTAGTACACTCTTATTGCAACAGCAAAACAACTTCAGTGGCATGTTTTCGTTAACTGGAACATGTTTTTTAAAGGTGTCATTGTCCAAGAAAAAGGAGGGGAGGTTGGAATAGCTTGCAAAATGTAGTACTGCACAGAGGAAAAAGTAGCACTAGAATATGGGGAATGGGCATGGTGGTGGTGATAATTAAGGTAGGTTGCATTACTAGTAAGTTCTGGCCAAAAAAACACTTACAAAAGCTGCTTTGTAGCGGCCCTGTTTCTAGATGATGTTAAAAGATTTAATTTTAAATTGAGAAAATTTAAAAAGATTTTAAATCTTAGACGGAGAATTTCAGCTGCAGTTAAGTGGCACTTCCAAGAGCAGAACCACTGTGCTTCTGGTTATAGTTACTGATGGGCAAATGAAAGAAGGTTGCCATAGCTATTTTGGAGATGTGGGCTTCCTAGCCACCATGAGGAAACTGGATATACCAGGTGCAAAGGTTTTTTTGTTCCAGGATTCACAGGAGAACCTTGTTTTAGTAGAAAAAATAAGAAAGAAAAATGCATATGATGTCTTACTATGGTAACAGTTTGTAATTTGTACCTGTTTAATGGACTCCCTTTTATTTTGTAAGCTGCAATGACAGTTTTCTCAAATAGCTGCACAGAATTATTAAAAAAAGACATTGAAATACAAGGGTCAGTGGGTCAGATTTCTCTAGAGCACAGGTGTCAAACTTGCGGTGTCACATTGCCATCATGTGATATATTGCAACGGTTTTTCTCTTTGCGGAGCTGGGATGGGTGTGGCCTGCACATGATGCATCCAGCCCATGGGCCGCCAGTTTGACACCCCTGCCTAGAGAATCCATGTATGCAAGATAAAAATCAGTTAATATTTCATCTATAAATTTGATAGTCTTTAAGGTTCGGATGTGGTTAGTCACTGTAATTCTTTTCTTGTTACTGGAAAACAATAAAAGCCTATAAAAAGGTAACATTTTTGTTAGGCCAACTGAAGATACACAAAATAGTTGCAAGCTGCTTGTTTCCCCCTCATGGTCAACATATCTATTATTGATTCTGTTCATTTTCATTATAGTTTCTTTGGAAATTAGAATATGTTTGAATGAGTGAGTGGCAGTCATGGTGCATTTTATTATCGGAGTATGCTAAAATGGTTTATTTCAGTATACCTTTCCCAGTGTCAAAATGTGCCATTTTTCACAGCAGAGTACCAGCAATATTTTCATGGAAGCAGTCAACTCTAAGCATCACCACCATATTACAATTTAGTTTAACAAACTAATGCACAAGTAATTTTACTCTCATGTTAGTTTGTGCCATTACCACAATGTCATATATTTTTGAGACTTACTACATCATCATATATAGGAAATATTTAGATCATTTTTAATGATAATAGACACATTCACAAGTTTGACATATTTAATTTATACAAAGAGAATTTCATTCAGTGTAAACAAGCATAGGAAAAATACTTTTAAGATGGTCTTTGGAACAAGAACTTTGTTTGAAATCGGTATGGAATGAAAATTACAGTTATTCCATTCTTCCCCAACTTGGCTCCCTCCAGCTGTTTTGAGCCTACAGTTTTCCCAACATCTCTAGCTAACATGATGCCCTGGGAATAGCACTTCCATTACCTTTGAACGGCATTATATTTGGAAATGATGGCATAATCTCTTACCATATTATAATTATAATTAATTCATGTTAAGAAACAGTGTGCTTTAAATCATCAAATGAAAACTATTTTTCAGCACTAAATATTCATGCTACAGTGTCTTTTGCTAAACAGCCTGTGTCACGTATAGCAATAATTTAGGAAAAGCCCATTTCTCAAGATCAATATATATATTTTATGACTGGGAATTTTAAAAAGACATCTTGGACATAAAAATGGGTAGTGGAATATGTAAACATTATGATATACCTGAAACACTGGAAGGAAATGCTAAATACAAGTCATATTACATTAAAATGTCAAAATAGGGGAAAGCACAATTTGTAGTGATCGAAGAAAAAGATTAGCCCACAAAGGCTGCTCATGATTCAACCATCTTCTTTATTTTTCATTACTTTTTAATATCTATCTTGTCAGGTGGAGAAAATGGCCCCAGCAAAAACATCACAATATTTCTCTATAACTATCCATTAGTTGAAGATTGACAGTTTATTTTCCTGAGTAAAGTCACTGATGTTTTCTATATCTTCTTTAATTGTTCAAATAAAATAAGGCAGATAATGAATATATCACTCGATCTTTTCCTCTCCAATGACTGTACAGCCATTTAGTCTTTAACAGATCTTTTTTCCTAGAAATGCAAATAATAAAATTGCCTTCAGCACCAACTGTGATCAATTGCCTTGGATTTCCTAGATGAGCAACTTGGATCATGGTAGATCCTTGAGAATCACTGATGTCAAACAGCAAATTGCACAGTTCAAGATTTCTTTTCAGACAAAAGAGCTCATATTCTGTTTTGATATCTTTTTTCTGCTTAGAATTAACTTAGATGTGGTTGCAGATAATGCTGTTCACTAAATTGGAAAGAAAATGTCTCTGATGTTAATAATAGTTGCATCTGAAAAAAAGCTTTTTTTTTCCTAAGGAAGCAAGCAAATTCCATGAACAAAAAATTGCTTCCCAATTATAAAAGTGAATTTTGTGCTTCTTTTTTTTCAAAAAAAATAATAATCCAAATTTTGTGAACTCCAATTAGATCACTTTGTTTTTTCTCTAGTCCATTTGATCATAGTCTCTGGTGAACGGTACAGGAATATTAGCTTAGCATATAAATCTTCCTCTAGTTCTAATTCACCAGTCTCCCGCACTAAGAAGATATCAGTACACAGCTTTAGGATACGATCCACGTTGGGAAGCTCTTCAAACATAATAGAGTGGGAGATTCCACTGAAGAATTCACGGACAAATTTTCCTATTACCAGCACAACTGAAGCATATAAACCCATGATTCTGCAAAACATGAAAGAAGAACATTAACATTTAAAATGTGCAATAATTTGAAAAGAGACAGACAGACCTAGAGCAGAGAAGCAGGATGGCTAGATAAGGGGCATGGGATGCCTCAGGAAAGTGGTAAGGCATGGATGGGGTGGCTCAGTGCAAGCTGTGTGCAAGTGTCTCTCTCCTGAGCAGCTGAAAATCTTCCTTGGATTTCACCAGGGATTTTCAGCCCCAAAGCTGAAAGACTTGTCCATAGCAATCCCTCCCCCCAACTCACACCTGACCTTGGTCTCTCTCTCCACCCCAAGACATCTTGCACTCTTTACCTGGGACTCAGTCCACTTAATAATCCACAAGATTGCTTAATAATGGCAACTGAGAATCCCATGATTGCAGCTGTTAAACGAAGTGGTCATGTGGCATCTTGCTTAAAGACTGCTTCACTCAATAACCGAGATTCCAGGTCCATTTATGTTTGTAAGTCAGGGACTATACGTAGAGCATAAAATCGGCAATTGCCAACTATAAGTCTCAAGCAGTCCCTTGGTTAAAATTTTGCAACTCTTTTTTCCCATTTGAATACTCCAATGGTCTGAATGATGTTTGTTTTTCTGATTGGGTGGGGAGGGGTGTACGGTAAACTGTAATTGTAAACTGTCTGCTTTCAAGCTCTTCTAGCCTTCATCCTCATTAATGTTGAAAAAGGTGGGCTGGATTATACTCTGTCGCCTATATTTTAACCAATTGCACATTGGTGGGATAAATTAGCTATGGGAGCTTTCAGCCCCAATAAACTCTTCCATTAAAATGTAACTATTGGGATTCAATCCAATTTCTGATTCTGTTTTATTGATGGTAAAACTACCATTAATGTTCTCATCCAGTTACAGGATCTTCTACTTGGCTATAAGCATAAAAGTGATGTGATAAGAATTGATAACCATAACCTTTTAAAATTTACAAAAGCGGAGACAACCATGCCCAAACATGTTATCAGATATGAGAGCGGTTGCTATCGAAAACTAGAAAAATATGCAGTTTGGGGGCCAGTTTTAACTGGCCTGGAACTCTTTGGAGTATATGTTCCAAAATGGATCCATAACTACTGAACAGTGCCAGGTCTGGTTGGAAGCATGAAATCCGACGCACTGCAGTAATAAATCAAATAGTCAGAATCTAAACACTTTCTTTATTCCTTCGGAATCTACTGAAAGCAGTGTAGGCTTGTGAGAGGACCTACTTTATAATTGTATACGTCTGAATAGATGCCCATATTATATGTTTGGTAGTCGATGAGAATAGATATGACAGACTCTTTTGGATATATTTTATCATCTAGGGGTTTCAGTTATCTTACAGCCTTTAGAACTCGATCTTTTTCAGCCATTCATAATAATTTGATAATGGTCTTTGGAGATAATGGCAATGAAACCAGTCTCCTTCAGATGATCACATGTGAGGAAAGTTTGCTTCAATACAATGAATTGTACATGAATGAACATAAACAATATTTCTTATATTACACAACAATGTTAACATGAAGTATTTGCTTACCCATAACCTGCCAAAAATCCAAGACTGGGAGGACTGACTTTGTCACTGAACACAATCAGTTCCAGTCTAGTTTTATTTGACTCCATAAATTTGTTCTTCTGGTCTAAAACCCACCATTCATGAAGTTCACCGGACTTGTTATTATTGGATAGTGAAACAGTGATATCTTTAAACTTCCCACCTACAAAAACGAAGAGAAGGAACAAAAAAACCCCATCCTCTTTATTAGCTATTCCAGAGGCATCCAGCCTGCGGCCTATGGGCCACATGCAGCCCTGGATAGCTAGTAATGTGGCCCCACAAGATGATAAACTTTAAACTTTATGTTTGTATGTTTATAGACATTGTGTTTATATACACTGGTTATATTACATATTTTATATGAGGCCCAGGTCAATTCTTCTTCACTTGATGCGGTCCAGGCAAGCCAAAAGGTTGAACACTCATGAGCTATTCAGAGAAGCAAGAAAATACTTTTTCAATTTCCCAGAAAAAAAATATTGAATCAATGACCTCACGCTACACAAATGTTTTATAATTGTAAAATAATTTATGTTAGAGATAAGTTTACCACTGCATCTGTTCTCAGTGAAGAATTAACCTAATGTCAAAATATACTTCTGTATATCTCTGTAAATTAGTGTCTAGAAAAGAGAATACCTTCCGAAAACTTAGAACTAGCCATCCTTCTTTTAAGCCTTCAGATTGTCTGATCAAGGCCTGTATCAGTATGTCTGAAAATAAAAGGAAGCAAATGAAATCCTTCTCCCTTCTCCTAATATGCTACCTTCCACTGCAGTAACAGGAGTGCTGTAGCTGAACAAGATCACTTCCTTGATTGTAAGCAATGCTGCATAAGCAAAACTGTTTCAATCTACAAGGCCTTATAATCTGTAGGTAGTCCTTGCGTAATGATCATTTGTTTATAGAGACCATTCAAAGTTATGATGATACCCTGTCAGCCAGTCCTCCAAATTACAACCATTGTAGCACCCCCGGTCATGTGACAAAATTTGGGCGCTTGGAAAGCTGCCTGTATTTATGACTGCCAGCATGCACTTTAACTTTCCTTACCTGCCTATCTCCTCCCTCCGCCCTTTTGGCTGTCCTTACCCTGCTGCTACTGCCTGCCCCTTCTGCCCTCTGCTGACTGTTGCTATCTTCTTCATGCTGCCAATGAAGTGTGTCCAGCAGAAGTAGCTGCTAACACCTTTGGAATGCTGCACAAGACACGTGGCATCACAAGGCCTCCCCATTGCTTTGCAAGGCCACATGAAAGTCTCACAAAGGGCCAGCAGCTGCCTCAGCCAGGCACACCTTGTCAGCAGTGGAAGAAGATAGTGAAGGTCAGGTAGGGCTGATGGGAGTAGACAGAGGTAGGTAGCGATGATGAAGTGCAGGGATAGGCAGGTGTGGAGAATTGAAGCAGAGTCCAGCACATTATGGCCAAAAAAAGTGTGAGGTTCTGGCTTAATAATCATAACTGGGAACCAGAAGTGCTGTCACTAAATGATGCAGCCATGTGGTAATTCACCTTACGACGATTTTGCTTAGTGATGGAAATTCTGGTCCCAATTAGTCCCAATTAATTAGGGTCATTAAGCAAGGACTACCTGTAATGCAAGTTGTGATAAAATCAAGAGAGAAGAGGATACCCCTCTAAATATAAGGAAAACTTGGTTCCACGAAGAATGCATTTAATACTATCTCAAAGTCATGAAAATCCTCTTATTATCCTTTAATCAAGCCAGTAGAAGATAAATTATTAAAAGGTGGTAGATGCAAGAAAAAGCATTTCAACAGCACTTTCAATTAGCCTTTGAGACACCACAAAATGAAACATTTGAATTTTTTTTTGTTTCTAAGAATGATTCATCCTTACCCCTTAATCTGCAACATGGGAGACTCAAAAATTACAAAACAATATTTTATCACTTGAAATAATGCTGAAAATTCATACCGGCCAAAAGTTGTTTTATAGGTTTTGCAGCATTATCGCTAGGTGCCTTGATATAATGTGGGTATACTCCAGAAAGCATCCTAGGTAAGGAACAACATGATTTAAGGATATTTAATAGAAATTTATTTACAATATTTTGCGGTCATAACTGATCTTTCTTATCTCATACAGTGACTGGCTAAAGTCATTCCAGCACCATAAGTGACTTGCGATTTTAACACGTCTCCCTGGTTTCAGTCCAAAACTGTATTTGATCCACCACATTGGTTCACTATTATAATTATAAATATTTATGTGTAATTCCCAGGTGGCAAATTCCATGTTCATTTTCTTTTAAAATTTAATACTCTTTAATATAGTGAAAATTTGAGGACAGCTAGCCCATCATCAAAGTATTCTCAATTTTGGTATCAGAAGGGTAACATATTTTTATTAAAACAAACTCTAGAACAGTTATTCATCTAATTCTTTAAATGATTTTCTATGAGCCAAGTACAGTAAAAACTATGCTGAAAGAGATTTTGACGTATATACAAGTAGTCCTTGACTTACAATCACAGTTGAGTCCAAAATTTCTGTCGCTAAGCAAGACAGTCGTTAAATGAGTTTTGTCCCATTTTACAACCTTTTTGCCACAGCTGTTAAGCGAATGGCTGCAGTTCTTAAATTAGTATCATGGTTGTTAAATGAATCTGGCTTCCCCATGGACTTTGCTTGTCAGAAGGTCGTAAAAGGTAATCACATGACCCTGGGACACTGCAACCATCATAAATATGAGTCAGTTGCCAAGCATCTGAATTTTAATCACATGACCATGAGGATGCTGCATCTGATATAAGCATGAAAACCGGTCATAAGCCATTTTCTTTCCAGTGCTGTTGTAACTTCAAATGGCCAATAAATAAACCGTTGTAAGTTGAGGACTACCTGTACATGTTTCTGCTTCCTTGATAGTACTATACAATAAAAACAACCAAGCCTACATGTGGGCATATTTGTTGAATACATGTAGCACATATTATCAGTTCAAAAACTCTGATGATTAACAAGTATGGAAAGACAATAGCAACAATATGCAATCTTTTCCTCATTCTTTATAGGTAGCTCCAGATGTGTTATATTTCTGTTTGAAACTGGCTATTTGTTCCACTTAAAGGCCCTTGCAGATGATTGATATGCATCCAGTGGTGGGATTCAACCCACTTAATGACTGGTTCACAGAAAACGTGAGTGTGCGTGTATGTGTGCATGCAGCTTCTGTGTATGCGCACAGCTGTGCATGTGCGTGCATGGTTTCTGTACATGCGTGCGTGCGGCTTCTGCACATGGCTTCTGTGCATGCATGCATGCACAACTTTTGCATATGCGCGGCTTCCACCACGCAGCGAGGGTCGATTGAGCAGACTTTCAGGGCCTGTTCCAGTCCATCTCTGCTCTCCAGGGCAGTGGCTGCTTCTCTCCATTGCTGGCAGCTGCTCTTGCTGGGAGAGAGAGCATCTCTTGTGCAATTTAGCAGCTGTGAGATGCCGCTTTCCTCTAAGTCCCATCCAGAAAGCATGCAGCAGAGAAGTAGCAGCGATGTTGAATTCTGCTTCTCTGTACTGTGCGTTTTTTGGATGGGACTTAGAGGAAAGTGGCAGCTCACAGCTGCTAAATTGCACAAGAGACGCTCTCTCTTCCAATAAGAGCAGCAGCAGAGAAGCAGCTGCTGACCCGGAGACCACATGGAGCGTCTCCACGAGCGAGTGAGCCTTGGCAACAGATGGCTGCAAGATCTCTGCTGCAGCCAGCTAAGAAGAACCATCTGGTAGTTTGAGGCCAGAGGAGGCTGATGGCAAGTGGGCGGCGGCTCCAGGGCAAGGCTGGAGCTGGGGAATGGCACATTCCCTGACCTGGCTGAGGCAGATGGCAAGCGGATGATGCCTCTGAGGCAAGGCCGGAGCCCGGGAATGCTGTGTCCCTGGGCCCCAACCCAAGGCGAAGGGTGAGCGGGTGGCATGCTTATCTTTGGTGAACAGAGCAGGCGAGGCACGGATATTAGCTAGACCACGTGGTGAAGGGAAGATAATATATAGGACAGGGTGGGATGGGCGGGGATAGCAGGTGGTCGATTTTACCGATTCTCCGAACTGCCCCAAATCATAACAACCGGTCCGAACCGGCTGAATCCCACCCCTGTATGCATCCTATCCAGAAGATTGTAATTTAGTAATTAGTTCAATTTAGGGAACTTTTTAAAGGATTTAATACCAACACGAAGGTGGAGTAATATATTCTTTCTACTGAGGAAGGAAGGAAGGAAGGAAGGAAGGAAGGAAGGAAGGAAGGAAGGAAAAAAAA
>JANHZT010003055.1:38739-49081 GCA_032468215.1 Stegonotus admiraltiensis
AGCTGCAATTTGTTGATGTATCTTATAAAATTCTTGGACATGGTACCAAGTGCCCCGATGACAATGGGTATCACTGTCACATGTTTCATCCCTAATCATGTAGTTTCAATGGCCAGGTCACAATATTTCGTAATTTTTTCCAGTTCTTTCTCTTCGACTCTGGCATCTCCTGGTACCACAATGTCAATAAATTGTACGTTTTGGTTTTCAACAAGTGTGATATCTGGTGTGTTGTGTTCCAAATGACGATCCATTTGTATTTGAAAGTCCCACAAGATCTTCACCTTCTCATTTTCTATAACTTTTTCCACTTTTTGTTCCCATGACTTTTTGGGTCCAGGTAAATTGTATTTTTTACATAATGACCAGTGTATTAATTTAGCTACTCAGTCGTGTCTAGCTTTGTAATCAGTTTATGTGACTTTGCTGCATTCAAATATTAAATGTGAAACAGTTTCAACTTTGTTGTTGCAGTTTGGATTGTTGGTGGATTTTTGTATCTTTGCTTTCATGGCATTAGTTTGTAGTGCTTGTTCTTGAGCAGCGAGTATTAAACTTTCCGTTTCTTTCTTGATGCTTCCCATGTTAAGCCATGCCCATGTAAAATTGTCATCACATTTTCCTTCAATGTTTTTCATGGGCTGTCCATGCAAAACTTTGGTTTTAATCTTGTTGTTGTTGTTGTTGTTGTTGTATTATTATTACTATTATTATATTTATTTGACACCTATCTCATCAGGGGCTACTTTAGGCTGTGGCTTCTATTCTCACAAATAAAACTTCAGATTTATTTATTTTTATTTTTAATTTAGTTAGTTGAACATGTGCAAGATAACAGGTATAGGTATAAACATGGACATGAACAAGGAATGAGTACAAATAAATGGGGACAGTAGGACAGAGACAGTAGGCATGCTGGTGCACTTATGCATGCCCCCTTTACAGACCTCTTAGGAATGGGGTGAGGCCCATGGTAGACAGTTTAAGGTTGAAGCTGTGGGGGTTAGAAGATGTAACAACAGAGTCAGGTAGAGCATTCTAGGCATTGACCACGCTGTTGCTGAAGTTGTATTTTGTGCAATTGAGTTTGGATCATTTTACATTGAGTTTGTATCTATTGTTTGCCTGTGTATTGTTGAGGTTGAAGCTGAAGTAGTCCTTGACAGGTAGGACGTTGTAGAAGACAATTTTGTGTACTATGCTTAGGTCAGACCGTAGGTGGCATAGTTTCAGGTTGTCCAAGCCCAAAATTTCGAGCCTGGTGTGTAAGGGATTCTACTGTGAGCAGAGGAATGGAGTACTCTTCTTGTGAAATACATCTGGACCCGCTCAATTGTATTAATGTCAGATATACAGTGTGGGTTCCAGGCAGATGAGCTGCATTCTATACTTGGTCTGGCAAAGGTTTTGCATGCCCTAGTTTGCAGTTCAATGTTACCAGAGAAGAAGCTTCACAAGACTAGGTTAACAACTCTTAATGCCTTTTTGGCAATGCTGTTACAGTGAGCTCTGGGGCTTAGATCATTTCATATGAGCACTCCTAGGTCCTTGACAGAGTAACGGTCTTCTACAAGTTGTATTCCCCCCAGCTTGTATTTGGTATTCTGATTTTTGTTGCTAATGTGTAGGACAGAGCATTTGTTAGTTGAGATTTGGAGTTGTGTGACCATTCTGACACACAGTCGAGGTCGCTTTGTAGGGCAGCAGCATTGTAGGTGGTGTTAAATAGTTTTACATTGTCAGCAAAGAGGACGCAGCTGCTTGTAATATGATTGCAAAGGTCATTTATGTAAAGCAGAAAGAGTGTGGGTCCTAAAACGCTGCCTTCGGGGACACCGCTATTACCTGGTGCTGGGTTTGATAGGGCACTCCCTATTTTGACTACTTGTTGCTTGTTTGACAGGAACACAGCTATCCACTTGTGCAGTGATCCGGAAATGCTGTAAGAACTTAGTTTTAACAATAGTTTTTCGTGTACCGCTGAATCAGAAGTCTACGTAAATTGCATCTATTGCTTTACCCTGGTGAAGTTGTGTGGTCCAAATGTTTCTGCAGTATAGGAGTTGCAGATTATAGGACAAATTTTTCCTGAAACCAAACTGTTTGTTAGAAAACAAGTTGTTTGTTTCTAAGTGGAGGGTGATGGATTGGTTTATAATTGATTCCGTAACTTTACAGATGATGCAACACAGTGAGATTGGTCTGTAATTTTGTACTAGGCTGGGTTCTACCTTTTTGAAGATAGGTATGACTGTGGCTATTGACCATAGGTCAGGTAAGGAGCTGGTTCTGAAAGATACATCATAGATTGTGCTTAGAGGTTTGACTATGGCAGTGGAAGCTTTTCAAGAAGTAGGCACATAATCCATTAGGGCCAATAGATAGAGATGGTTTTAGGTTGTGTAGTGCCGTTTCGACGTTATTTACTGTAAAATCAATATTATCAGATCATTGCAATTAGGAAATGTGGGGCTGAAGCCATTGCTGTTGACAAAGACTGAACTGAAGAATGTGTTGAAGAGGTTGGCCTTAATGACTTCATCATTACAGTCTTCCCTGTTAGGTCCTTTTAGGGGTGGGATGGTTTTAGAGTCTTTAAGTTTGGCATTTACAAAATTATAGAAGGCTCAGGTAGATTTTAAGGGTAACAGCTCTGCCTCTTGTTTGCAGTGGTAATTGGTGCATTCTGCCTTTATCTAATGGCATAAGGTGTTGTAGCAGTTTTTAAAGTTAGCTATGTAGTCAGTTTTGTTTTTTTGCCAAAGACATTTTGGGGGGGATTGAAGCTTTCTTATTGTTATGGGTAATTTGGTTTTTTTGGCTTTAGGTGTTATTAATGGTACGTTTAGTTTAATGACTCTATTGACTTTGAGCAAAAAAGTGTTATAATGGCCTTTTGTAGCATTACAGTCAGTGAATAGAAGGTGCCAATCAAGAGATGTGAGATCAGCAGCTATGAGATCATAGTTGGCTTTTTTAAAGTTATAATTTGGTGTCCCATCATTATGATCCTCTTTGCAAGGATGTAAATTTGTTCCCTGCTGCCACAGTACTGTCAGAAAATTGATGCTAATTGATAAATTGATGCTAATAATTTTCCAGGAACTAAGATTCTGTGTTAAGGAGGCTGACTTTTCATATTTTTTACACAGATAACAGAGATGCATTGTAGCACATTCTTACTGGGAATGTAAAATATTTAAACTGGGCTCCTAGTTCAAATAACCTTTACACTAAGTGTTCCATAAACAATTATGACATCCATAAGCATCTAAAAATCTTCACTAGCACTGAAACTAAGGTTAAATTGGTGGTTAAACAAGATGGCAAATTAACAGATAGGCAATAGAATGAATATTATAAATATTTAAGAATAATTTTTCATATCTCAGGATTGTGGCATATGCAGTTATCATATGGAGTAAATATTGCTCAAAATGCATCATCATCATCATCATCATCATCATCATCATCCTTATCTCACACAGCTGGTGGGTTCCGCATTCTTTCAGTGCTAATTATTTTAATACTGAACTTTATCACTTTTATTACATGAGGTCCAGGCCTATGATTATTGCTATTCTTTATATAAAAGAGATTATTCCAATCAATAATCTTTACCATATTTTACTTCTAACCATTTCATATCCAGACAAAATAGGTGATACGCTTATATACTATCAATGATATACCTTTGAATGTTCCATGAAATAACCAAAGAAAAATCAGGATTATCTGCCTTGAGCTCCTTTATCATATTTTTTCTGCTAGGAGGGCTGATGGTCCATAACGAATTTGAACTGCCTTCTAGCTGAGCCACTGTTATATCTTCTATAGCATAGTTTTCTAGAAACTGTAAAGCACCCTTTAAAAAAAAAGAAATTATCTCTATTTGTTGTCTGTAGAACTGTTCCATCGAAAATTTCATTATTCAAAGAAGGAGAGAGAGACAAGCTATGGAAAAGATGGACAGCTATAACTAGTGGACAAATGAAAGAAAACAGGGAGACATAGCACACAGAATGGCAGAATGGACAAAACCCAGAAACATTGCTATGCTAATTAACTGAATGGTCGGAGCACTTCAAAGCACAATATTCTACATTCTGCGAGGGAAATCCATTACTAGAAAATCATGAAACCAGCTTGCTGAGCCAAATTTTCTTTTATTTTCTCATTTTCTCTCAAAAGCATGAGAACATCATAAATGTAACTGATTAATTACTTTGCAGAAAATGAGTGAAATATTTTTTAACCTATGAGAAATTCAGTATTCCCATTTTATAACAGACAAGCATTAATTACTAAATTACTGGTTTAAAATAGCCATTGCAGATATGCCTTTTACTGGATTTACAGATGAATTCATGGATACACTCAGAATGTCAGTACAATGGAATATTAATTAAATAACAGTCACACTGCTATTTTGAAGAATATTTAATGCTTCCACAATTGCTTGCCATTAGTGATATTATTTTTATAGTACTATTAAAGAAATACTTACAGTATCCTTAAAGGCTCTGTGGAAGTCTTTATATTGTTTATTTGTCATATTTTTTAGTTGACTTTGCTGGGCACTCATTGTAAAAATAGGCTGGAAAATAACATAAAAGTTGCTGTAGACATCTTTTGGATGGATACCTTTCAGTAAACATACATCAATGCTTTCTTTTGCTGAAATTTAAGTCTATAATAAATGTTAGCATATGAAAGAAAACAACACATGACATTTTAACAAGTTGTACCTGGTAACCTCCTAAAGTTATTGTGATGGATACATCAAGAGGCTTATTTGTGACACCTGCAACAGATTTAATTAGAGACATGAAGAGCAGCGGGAACCACACTATGCATATCAGCAAGACAATAATCATGCCACCCATTCCATACTTCACAACTTTCTTTTTCTTCTGGCCCCTTGGTTGGGGATAGCGCTGCAAAAAGAGAGAAAAAGCAAATAAGCAAATAAATGCATGTGTTTTTCTTTCCTCTGAAAAGAGATAAAACCCATTAATTGTTTAAACTACATCTTCCATGTATTTGAACTTTAATCTGTGTTCATATGTGACATCCTTATTATATTGGAACTCTGTAGTTTCTTGTCAGACCACACTAAATAATTAGTATTATCCAAATAACTATATCTGGGACACAGCGGGCAAATAGTCCAGCATCTTGCACAGGAACAGTGAATTCAATAGTAAATGTCATTGTCTAAAACCACATGGTCTAATTTTTTTTCCAATAAAATTTTAGAATCGCAAGCAGACACTGACAATGACATCCGTATTCCCAGGTAGGCTGTAACTGATTTCATAAGCTAGAGGTAGCAAAGTATATTTCTTAATTCTTCATGCAAGATCTGCCGTAACAGCAACGCTGCAATTCAAGCAGTGAATCTTAGTGTCTGGGGTCAGCTAACAAAGAGAGTTCAGACCCATAAAGCTTATATTGCAAAATGCTGTTTGTAGAAACTGCCAAAGGAGTCCTATATCAGAATTCTTATAAAGGTCTTGTAATTCAGGGGCTCAACATGTATATAACCTCTGGAATTTGATTGTATATGCTGTCCATCATCATCGTTAGCAGAGTTCGGAAGTGGATGAAAAAGCTTGTTTCAAACTTTGGAAAAGTAAATTAAACAAAGTATGAAAAATAATATTTTTTTCATACTATGGTGGTTAGAAAAATGTGAATTTAGACTAAATAGCTTTTCTAAACAACATTCCAATGAAAAGCATTATTTCATAGTAGCTATAGATCCATAGGAATGATAGAAAATTGTAGGAACTGAAAGATCTAATTCTTATTTTTCCTTCAAATAACTGACTGTATGTAATTGTATTAATGGACAGTTACTGAAGAAAATTAAACTTCTGCCCAAATTAATGCTACAGGTTGTAGCACTAATAGGTACACTTTTAATATATTTATTCTGTAGCACATAGCCTAGCAGCCTGGAAGTCATCCTAACCCACACTTCTGCACTATATACTGCTTTCTTAATAAAAAAAAATTAAAATGTTAATTAAAAAGCCCAACAGAATCTAAGTGGTACATACAAAGCCCTAGTAGTTTTAGCTCTGATCTTTATCCTGGTCTTCGAGGGGAATGTCTCACTTTCAAAGGTACTAAAACACTCTTACTTGGTACCATAGTGGTGCATCCAGAAATTATTTCTGAGAAAGTTATGAAGTTATGTTGAATGGGCTTGATTTCAGTTATAAGCTCTTTTCTCATGGACTAAATAAAGCTGAAGTTTTCTTTGGACAATTACATATTAATTACATATTGATTGCATATAATAAATATTTTTGTATTCTATCAGTTCTGCTTTTTTAAAAGAATCATTTTTTCCTATGCTCTTGAACCTGCATACAGGTATATATATAGAAATACACAGAAATAAACAGATACAGAAATACACAGAAACAAGTCCCTGTGAACGGAAGTAAAAAATGAGATTAATATTGCCCATCAATTCTAGGAAGTTTGAAACACTATTAATCTAATATGGATAGGTGGGAAATATGATCACATTTCTCTTTGAGACTGTACAAGGTGAACTTTTTGCTGTTTATAAGGTTGCAAAGAAAAGTTAAGCAAATAAATTTCTTACTTTTTCTGACTCTCGCCAGCATTTTAAAATGAATATATGAGCATAAATATCTTCAACACAGATCCAACTGGAAAGACTTAATGTGGTATCTGTCCAAACCCAGTCCATAACTGCCCTCAATTCAGTCAAGAAAGGGACCAGGCGGAACCTACCAAAGAGGAAAAGTAAGTTTTAGTTTGGCATATTCTGTGGTTTTCATTTCATGAGTCAAATGCAGTCCCTGCCCTCCATTTTGTGGCTTCCAGAAAACCCCCCGATTGCCACTACCACTTTTAGAAGCATTATTTCCCTAATTTACTGCAATAAAAACATAATCCTCCAGAAAACAAGGAGATAGATTTATTTAAACATTTAGAACTGTTTTATGTAGATACAGGATGACCTATAATTTAGTTCTAACATCATTCATGTACCACGATGAAGACTAGCTAAAATGTTCCATTTGTCTATGATAATTTTCTAAACCTTTCTGTACAAGAAGAGTATGATGCCCCTATTTTCTCTTCCCTTGTACAAGAAATGAGAAGATTTTGTCCAAAAAACGTTTCCTTTTTTACTTCTGAGTAGACGTATATAGACAAGGGTTATAATTGGTCCATTTATGAATTAAAATTGATTTCATGATCAAGCGTAAATTTAATGGTGTCCATCTAATTCATATTACCAAATAATTTAGCATTTCCAAATTAAAGAAAACATTAAGGTGGCATGATAATATGACTTTATTATGAGTCAATCTTGGTGAAGTGCAATCTATAAATAGTAAGAAAGTATAAATAAAAAACTGTAAAGAAAAAAAGACATATTATACCAGACTCACAGACTTACCCTTGGAATAAAAACAGATTTACATAATTATAACTTTTTGTGAGGAAATTGCCAAGTACACGGGTTGGATAGCCACAACGTATCTGATATGCCGATAATCCAAAATAAACACATTTCACAAAATACCAAAGCTGGGCAACTACGTTTTGACTGAATTTCCTATAATACAAAACACACATCAAGAAAACAAATGCATTTTTATATGCCTTCCATAGAATGAATACTTTTGATATTATTTAAATGTGGTAAAGCTAACTCATTTCTTTTCACATCTACTACCTTTTTCATTTGTTCAATACAATCATTCATAAGAGACGAATTCTATCATTATGCAGATGAACAGGTCACTTTTTAAAAAGTAATAAGTAATAAAAATAACAAATAAAATCATTTAAATACAATGGGTTTACCTCTCTGTCACAATGGGCAAGATAAAGAACATCCAAAAGTGTATGCCGAAAACAAGGATAACCTGAAAGATGACTTTCCCCATGACTGTCTTTCTCAGGTATAGTGCCCGATCTACTACCATGGTTCCAAACTGAATTAGTACCATCACTAAGAAGGCCTCTGGGACTTGGTCTTCAGATAATGAAGAAGTAATATCTGCTGCTGCAGAATGTTTCTGTGAAGAAAATAGAAAGAAAACAGAGGAAGCAAAATTATTTCTTATAAAAATAATAGTTATAAAAATAACTATATTTACTCAAGCACATCAATTCTTATTAACATACCCCGAAAGCCCAGAATCCAAAGACAATGATAATGAAGTCCACAGTATCAGCTAGGAACATCAGGACATAAACATCTGTCACAGCACTGTATTCCGGGTGGATAAGATTGTAGAAAAACTGTCTGATAGGCAGATATATTTGAAGTGCCCTGAAATAATACAAAAGTCACTCTCATTATTACAAAGTAATTTTGTGGGAAAATGCACATGCTTAGAATTTCATTTGTTGCCCCACAGATACTATATGAAGCGCAATATGGAGGGCTTGATTGTCTTCACTATCTATTCCTGTCTCCAACAGTGGACGCAATTATATAACAGAATTCATTTTAGTAAAAACATGCAAAGGTGGGCTTAAATATTTCTCTATTGATCTGATCCTAATCAATATACAGATAATCCTCACCCATTAACCATCCATTCAGCAACCGTTCAAAGTTTACAATCATGTACAATCTTCGGAGTCACATGATCACTGTTACTGTCAGTAAGTGTTGACTTGTGCCTGACTTGCGGTTTTTTTCCCCTTGCAAAGCAGAGATTGGAGAGGAAGGGCTTACAAGAAAGTAAGCAGCCTAATAATGGAGAATTCACCAGGCTGTTTGTATAGTGTGCTGGTGGCTGCTGGAGCCCAGCACATCTTTTAAAGCATATTCCGCACTCTGTTCCTGCTTACCCTCTTGTAATCTCCTCTTCTCCAATCAATGTAAATGCAAACATTATTTCCCATTTTGTTAATTATACCTGTGCAGGAGTGGGCATTCCAAAAGACAGAGGAGTTGTAGGAAGCAAACAAAAGCAAAAAGTGTCAAATTGATTAGTTTCAAGCCAGAAAGCAGAGTTGTAGTGGCAAGATTTCCCACTAAGCGACTGCTTCACTTAGCAATGGAATTGCCAATCCCAATTGTAGTCACTAAATGATAACTGCCTGTAACAAGAAAAAAGTAGGGCTCTTTTCAAAATGTTTTGGGTTAAAATTGCCATGGGAGTTGTATCTTCAGATACCTAAATTATCAAGTAACAGATTAACTTCCTTTGTTTTAGGATATTTCGCTTTTCCCAGCACATATAATTTAAAGCAAGCAAAGAACTTCAAGCCTTGATATAGAAGAGGGATGTTAGAAGCTTGATATCCCTATGGATGCCTGATAGATTCTTCATATATGCAGAAAATGATTTATTAATGTTGTTAGAAACAAGATGACCTTAAAATAAAAATGGTGGACTGTTCGGTGGTGGACTGTTTGTATTTACTGCTAGAAGGAAAGTAGGGAGGGAGGAAAGAAGAAAAGAAGGAAGAAATTAAGGTAATTGAAGTCTTAAGTGATTTAGTATTGGAATGTGTCCCTAATATACTGAATGGAAAAATCTGTTTCCCATTTTCCTGAAATCTTTTCTTGCTATATGGCAATCAAGCATATAGGTCTGCCTCAGCAATCAGTGATGGGCTGGAGTTCATTAGTGTCATAAAATGGATACAGATTTCCTTCTGGCCCCTTCCTCAATCCTAGAACATTTTGAACATGTTCTGGATTCAGCATTTATTTCAATAAATCTAATATGTTTAATTACTCACTTTTTAATTGTAAATGCCTTTGCGATGATAAATTGTTCTCTCAGTTTTTCCATCAGAAGCTCTTTTTTTGACTTCCTTTTTATGCTTGACACACTGCTTCCTTTTTGACTACTGTTGCGTGTGCTGGTACTTCCTGAAAATACAAGTGGAGAAAGAATTATTGCACTTCTAAGGGAAAGCTCAAAAGAAAAGGAAAAAAAAATGGGTCTGCATATCCTTTTTCTTTTTCCACACTTGGAAAAAATAATTCCTTTAAACTATAGTTAATAAGAAAAAGCAAGAATCAAAATGTGAAACAAAAGATGAATTCTTTTTTATCGAACAAACCAAACAGAAAATCTCTCTCAGGTTATTACTTCTGTGCTTGGGATCATTTTAATTTGTAGTGAAGACCAAAAAGGCAAAAACATGCTGATGCATTCTTCTGTCTTGAAAATCCACCTTTCATTCACATTATTCAGCAACTAGGGAATGGAAAACTTTAAATTCTAAAATTAAAGCACTGGTGTTGTGGCCCACCCACTGCCTGCGCAGATCGTGGCAGATCCAGATGTCGAGGATCCTGATGTGGGGTCGCCCCTGC
>JANHZT010003055.1:53750-65007 GCA_032468215.1 Stegonotus admiraltiensis
CTTAACGCATTGTAAGCCTCCCTGAGTCTCCGGAGAAGGGCGGCATATAAATCAAACCAATAAATAAATAAATAAACAAACAAACAAACAAACAAACAAACAAACAAACAAATCTTGAGCCCCATCAGGATTGAACTTCAGGCTGTGGGCAGAGTTTTCCTGCAATACTGCATTCTAACCACTGTACAACCAAGGCTGAAGAAGGGAATGGTTTCACCAATATATACAGAGGCGATAGCCTCTCTCTTTTCAAGAAGCCCTCATTAGACCCAACCATTTTGGACAATTTAAAGAAAATTGAGGTGGTCAGGCTACAATTTCAGAGGACCCTGGGAGAAGTGAAATATAGGGATTCCCTTCAGTTGGGTTTCAGGTCTGAGTATGGCACTGAAACAGCACTGATTTAATGTTTTTTGCCTTATTGCTTTTATTAGTGCCCAGAATTACTTTTAGTGATATTTTATTGACATAAACTGATTTAAGTAAAATAATCATCCAGAAGTACTATCTAGGCACCTGAATGTGATAACTGCAATTATCCTAGGAATGCCCATCTTGGACTGGGTGGTATTCTTAAGAAAAATCCCTGGCTTGCATGAACCGGCTAGGTAACAGCCTGGTGAAAAGCCTTTAATACAGTATAAGAACATGGGGAAATTAGACCTAACAACATGAACAGATAGATTGTAGCTCATGCAACTTACATATTATGAATTTCTTTGTGCATAAAGCCATCCATTGTGGTTTAGACACTGTGGTAATTTAGCATTAAGCAAGATGATTCAAATTTGAGTACCCCCTTTCCCCCCTCCTCCATCAGGGTCACAAGAAAGACTACATCTGATTTCTAGAATAGTTACCCAAGCATACTTTGCATTACATCTAATCATGAATTATATTAGGTGACACTGGTGGTTACTAGAAAAAAGTCAGAATCCAAAGCCATGAACTGATTGTAATTTAAATAAATTACAGCTTGCTCAGGCTTAAATGTAACAATTGAAGTTAATTTAAACTAGAAAGCAGATGCACCAGTCTTTTTCTAAACCAGAAATGAAGACAAAGTTCTTGTAACATTGAAAAGGTTGTTCAACAGCTATTGACTAATGACATACCTCAGTATAGATTATAGCTGTCATCCAAAAACGTTTGCTAGGCCTTGGAACAGACAGCATTGCCCAAAGGAAGATGAGGATAGGAAGCACAAGGGTAATTGTGGAGGCAGAGATCATATGATTAAGAATGATCACAAAATAACACAACATTTCGGAGCGGGCTACAAGTGTATTATATAGAGCATAAATAAGAAGCAAATGTCGAGGTTGACCAGCGTAGAATTTCTCAGATTCATCTAGTTCCGCATCATGAAACATTCTGTAGGAAAAAAATTAGATCCCATGATTTTATATCTAATTATATGTAAATATTTTAAATTAGAATATAGAACATAGAATAATAGACTTGGAATGGAACTTGGAAGTTTTCTAATTCAACCCCTACTTATGGCAGGAGATCTTATTCTAGAGATTAATCTGTAAGTAACAGCAAAAGCACGTAGATTTATAGTGGTTTACAATGTCAGAATGCCCCCCAAAATCTGGGTCCTTATTTTACCGACCTTAGAAGGGTAGAAGGCTGAGTCAACCTTGTTAAATAATAACAATGCTTCTACATAATAGAGTATTGCTCAAGAGCTATGCAACTAATTTCACAGATCAAGCTATAAACTATACCTTGTCTTACTTATTTTCCAAGTCAAGACAAAAGTTGGTACTACATAAATCAATTACATTTAAGGAAATCCAGTTAAATCAGTGCATTTGAAAAGATAAGTGAATGTCAAGTGAATTCAGCTTGTTAAAATAAACAGCAAAAATCCCCAAATGTTTTCACAAAGAATTTTCATCACCACTGTAACTAATTTGCATACTTTATTAATCATGGATACCTACTTGTTAAGTAGTAATTCACTTGCAGTCAGTTCATGTGTCAAAGGAGGAAGAATAGAATCTTCTTGTTTTTCAGACTGATTTTCATCTGGGCTCACTAGCATTTGGTTTCTGCTAGATGAACTATCATGGGAACTATCTAAGGGGAAAAGTTCCAAGCTCACAGCTTTGCTATACGACGGAGGGGGTTCAGCAATGCCATCCAAAGCAGAATAGGATGGCATGTCTGAATCAGAAATATATGCAGCTCCTTCAGAATCCATACAATAATCTTCCATTTCATGTTCCTCTATGGGTTCAGCTTCTGCCTCTTCTCCTTCATGGTCCTCCCCTTCGACCTCTTCAATAGTTTCTGCTGTCCCCTGACGGGAATACAGCATAGTGACTTGAGTAGCCTCACTGTCAAGAATAAGGAAGAATATTTTTGCCAATTTCTCACTTTACAAATAACGTTTATTCCCCTTTTTAAAAAATTAAAATTGAGTTGTTGATTTTACATTTGATTTCACTATTATATCAGTGTGGACATCAGTTTTGGAAATACTCACATTCCCCAAATGTTTTCATGTTGAAAAGGTTTTTGATTTTTTTCAGCATCTTAGAAGTTATTATGATTCTGTTCATTAATTAATAACCCCCATTGGGATTGTATAATTATGTTGTATGCCATGAAATGTTTTATTTTAATGTACTTTAAGGTATTTTTCTAATTTATTGTTACATATTATCTGCATATGAAGAACAGGTTCATGATATATGTTTTATAATGCATAAATGAATTGGGATCAACAATGAAGGGTCTATCTTCTCTGCTTTAAAAAGATCCCTTGTGTCTTGGGCACAGTTAAACATTTTTGTGAGCAATAATGTTAACTGAAGAGAACCAGAATCATAAATCAGCATATGAATGCAGCATTCCAAGCTCTCAGTTTAACTAAAAAGTAAAAATATAAACAGGCATATAAGTAAGAATTCTGAAAGCAAAAAATATAAGGATTAAAGTGAAGGTATGAAAACGACACATACGACATATTACTTATCAGTCAAAACAAGACAAAACTGCTTCAAATGAGTATGCCAATAGTTTTATTTTTAAAAACGTAAACATTATTTTACATTGCCAAAATATATAGTGGTTGGGATAATTGAGTGAAAAGCATGCAAGGATTAAGCACCTTGATACTATACTGCCACTGTCAGCGGATGAGGAAGACATATCCATGCTGTATGTTTTACGAAGCCTAGGTCGTGCACGTTCACTTGTTTTAGGAATAGGGTCTGGACCATCTAAATCATCAAGGGTAGATTGCCTGGACAACAACAGTGTAGTTGCTTCCGTGCAGCAGCTATCAGTGCAAACAATTACAAAGAAAATGTTATATACCAATGGCATTCTGATGTGGCTCAATAGTGAACGTGCAGATTGGCCAAGCAAAATACCAATAGAGACATAGACAAGAAAGGATTTAATGGAAGATAACAAGCTTTTTGGTGCCAAAGTAGACTATTCTTATTCTGATAATCACACAAAATCAGTAATAACAAAATATGAAGCCAGGAGAAATTAGGATGTAAGCTTATTTATGGTGTAAGACTAATGGAATCCATGCATTCTAGTAAGATTGATAAAATGCATCATTTTTAGCTTTTTCAATCTATCAGTAAAATTTGATCAGCGGCTAAAAATGTTGCAGTTGAGATACTTATAGGTACATTAAGCAAGCACTACAAATCGATATTTTAAAAAGATATAGCCAAATATATTAAAGTTATTGTAAATATCCTATACTAAAACTAAAAGGGTCCTATATTATTTTAAGTTCCAAATATTGATCTTTTTAAAAAATACAATTGTCTTTATCCCAGTGTAGCCATAACCATTTCGGGATGTTTTAATTCTGCTTTTCTCCAGCTTAGAAATGAACCTACCTGAGAACAATGAAACAAACCAGATATATATATAATATTTAATCAGCAGCTTTTTTTTAATAGATAGAAGATACTCATTTTTCATGATACTAGTTGAGACAGTTTTTGAAGAAAAATGTTTTTCTCTAAAATGAATTAAGAAAATTTTGCACAAAATCTGATCCTAGGACCCTGGGGTCATATGAATGTGTTTTGTCCGCCTGCTCCAGCCTTAAAAAATTAAAATTTTATGCACAGAATGACAATGCAGAAGTTCCTCCAAATGAGAAGTACTCAGTTCTCAAACAGAACATATCTCTACAGCAATAATCGTTTGTAATGTTGCAAAAATAAATGATGTGAGAATATGGTATAATATGGGAATCAGTTTTAGTATAGATCACTGAGTTTAGGAATCTGCTATTTGAGAATAATTTGTGGACTCTCATGTTCTTTTAATACACAGGGATATTGTATATTAAAAATGTGAACTTTTTGGTACTACATTTATTAAAAGTCACACCAAATATAATACTTCATTAGATAGAAATACTGCTGCTTTCATACACTCTTAACATAAGAAAATTGAAGAAGTAATCATATGTTGGCTATCATCTTTTAAATAGTTTAGTACAAGATTCTATGATACTTCAGCATCAACTACAAGCTAAGCTTCATTACGAGATGTTTATTATATATTTATGAAGTTCATCCTCTATATACTTAGAATTATTGTGCTCATTGTAAGAGAATACCTGGATTCACTGTCACGAGAAGCTCCTGATTCTAAACTTGCAGTCCTCTCAGCCTGTCCAGGCTCATAAATTTCATCCAATCCTGATTCCCTAGAAAGTTTCATTATATGGTTCTGGTAATACATATGGATACTCTCTCGAGTTGGAACATTTCCCTGAGAAGGAAAATGTAAAATTCAGGAAATTAAGCAGGCTAACATTTCGGAGACAAATCAGGGCAGTAGAAAAAAGACTTTATTCCTCTTGGTTTGTCAATTGTTTTGTGAGAACCTTTTTAAAAAGAGAAAAAAAAATAAGCCCAAAGTTAGAGTTGTAAAGTCAAATAAAAATCCACCAGTCTCATGAATATGACACTTATGAATGCTGTAATATTATTTTCTTTCTATATCACTCATAAGACTTTCCTCCATACTCTATGACAGCACAAAAAACACAACACTAAACTAAACGAAAACCAAAACTATTCATTTTAGCATATCAGAAAAGAAGAAAATACAATGCAGCTACTATTTACAAAATTCTAACTGCCCTCCAACAGGTATATCAAATTAAACCTGAGATCACATATCTGTTTTTCATCATCATGAAAAATAAATGAACATGTTGTTGTACCTTTTTTATTTCTCTAGTTAGCATGCATCTCTCCATTCTTAATACTGTGGAGATATCATTGTGCTCTCTTGAAATTGAATTTAGCCAAGCTGTAAAACTGTCTATTGTTGCCAGAAAAAGAACCCAGGTAAACTTCAAAATGTTATATATTCTTTTAAAAATATTATCTGGGAATGAAACAAGAAAACATGCTTTACAAAAAGATACTCAAAACAGTAAATAGCTGTGAATGTTATAACAAAATCAGATCCAAGAACCATTATCTGAGGATAAGTTCCAACAAACTCAGGAAAGCACACTTTTCATTTGATGTACGCAGGATGACACTGTTTTCTATGGAATTTCTATCTTCAAGGGTTAGTGATTAGCAAACTTCAGAATTAGACTGATTTCATTTTAATATCTATTGGTATAATTGTCAGATGATGCTGGGAACATTGTTCCACTTAAATGAAAATGTTTATTGCCAGAACATTTCTTAAATTTTGCATTTGGCTTTAAAAATCACTTTGTAGTCAATCAGCATATTCTATCCTATATACTACTTGCACTCTTAGCAGTATTTTTTCTGTTCAAAAAGTAGTAACTGGTATGAAAAATGATTATGACTGCAATACATTTAGCTGAAAATGGTATCTCAAACTAATGTATGGAAGTTGGCTTGAATTATATAACATTTATAATTTTAAGTGACTTTCAAGATAAAAGATAAAAATATCAGTAAATTCTGCAGTATATATACAGTATTCTATCTTTATTTTAGAGATAATTGGGCTGTACCATCAGTTGCTATTATTTAAAATGAAAACTTAGCTTGCTTCTTTGCTTACCAGGGCCATCAGATTTACTTTTGACAGGTTCATCTCTTTCTGCACCCTCCATGTCTATTTCAACTGAGAAATCAAAATGAAAGAAGTGATCAAAATTAGACTTAATTGACTTCAATTACTTTTTAATTTTTTTAACTGAACACATAATTAAATATATTTATTGAACACAATATGAAGCTTCTTTAATGATGCCACACTGCTGAATTAATACTTTCTACTGATTGCTTGACCAACACTACCTTTTTTCCCAAACTAACACTCTAGTTGTCCCAAAGGTGCTTTTTCAAGAGGCAATTGGACTTTCTTGTTTTTCTTTTAAGATGTTTCGCTTGTCTTTGAAGAAGCTTGTCCAGCTTTGACTGGATTGCAAGGAATGGAAGGATTTATATCCTGTGTGGTCCCGTTGCGAACCGGTAGTAAAGGTAAGTAGAACCCACCCCTGGTGCACGCCCTCACATTTTTGGTGCTGGGCAAACCGGCAATTATGTAAATTATGTGAGTCCCACCTCTGTTCCATTTACACTTCTCAGATGACCCTGAGGACACAGATAAACCTCCAAGTAGCCTCAACAACTCTCTAAAAGAATGCAAATGACCAGCTGTCTGCAAGGAATATAAATTCTTCCATTCCCTATCCATTTTTCAGAGCTGAAAAAGCTTCTTGGATGAAAAGCGAAACATCTTCAAAGAAAAAGTACCTTTGGGACAACCATGACCTGGATGACTGAAGATCTCCATAGACATTTAACAGTATTAGTCTATATACGCATCAGCCCATGATGAGTACTGATAAACTAGCAAACAAAGATTAATTGGACTGGCAGTAAATCTTGAATTTCCTTATTCTGTTTCCTTTCTTTATTCCCTTGGGCTTTATTTCAATAATTTCTTTGGCTGCCTAGACTCCATGTGACTAAACTGAAGAACCACATCCTGATTGGTAAGCTCCATGAAATCATAATTTCCTGAGAATCCCAACTAGAGATCTTAGCAAAACTATGGAAGCTACTTATGATTTTCTGAATGCAAACTATGGCTCTTCTATAATCAGAGCAGAAAATGCTATTTGTATAGTTAACAGATAGCTGAGAATATTTCTGAAGCATACCATCATCAGATACTTTCTGCCTTTTTTTATTTTTTTTCTTCTCTTTGCGCCTCTGTCGTAGGGCAGTTTTAGGATCAGTAATCCAGGCTTGATAAAGAAACTAGAAGGAAAAAAATCAATTTATTCGTGTTCTCTAGTAAGTAAATGTTAAGCAGATAACAAAAAGCATAGATTTGGAAAATATATTTAGAATTGGGAGATTATGGAAACATAAACCATTTAGGAAATGATTCATTCAAGTCTAAATATTTCAAATAACGTTTGTGGCTTTGATAAACCAAAACAATTGAACAGAACTGTAGATTCTTATGAATTTGGTATCAATCTATAACAATTATGTTCAAAAATCTGAAAAAGAAACAATAATTTATATATAGACTACAGTGTTCAAGTTAATTTTAACTTTAGTGTCAATACAAGTACAAACCAGATCCAGTTAGGCAATATCTGAAATTATTTTTAAATGATTTACCAACTCTTTCAAAAAAGGAATATATTTTTATAATTGTTATTATTCCCTGGTATTAAACATTTATTTGTCCAATCCACATGATTAATAAAAATATTTCTGTAACTGTTTGATTAAAAAAATTAATCTGCAGAATGAAAACCTTTTGTTAGCTAACACTATATTACTAATGACACTTATTAGCTGTCGCCAAGACAAATATATAGATGCATGCAAAGGAAAGCATATGAGAAAATAAACAGAAGATTGTTTATTGGCAAGATAAGCATGCTTAGATAGAATATGCCATCATTATATAAATCACTAATGTTACCCTAGCTGTATTTAAAACTTCTGTTTTAATGTTATACATTAAATATACATATATATTAATATATGTATTTTAAAAAATATTTAACTTCATACAAATAAAATAAGATGTGAGCTTGTGACTTATGTACATAGAAAAAGTATAATTAAAAAGAAAGGAGGGAATTTCTGTCAATGTTCTGTCTTCCTTGAAATCCACAAGTCTTAAAGTTGCCAAGTCTGGAGACCCCTGGTCTATATTAACAACTTTTGACAGAACAAATTTAGAGATGTTTTTATATACAGACTCCCAAATATTCGATAAGTCTACCTTCTGTTTTGTATTCTTCTGTAATCTTTCTGACAAATATTATCAACAGAGTAAAATCCCACTCTACTAAATTTATCCAGTACCTACAAATGCATACAATTTGATGGAATCTGCTTAATACAGTTTAGACAAAAAGTCTAGGATTATGCCAAAGATTCGGCTCTGCATTTTCTTTCTGATATTTATCACTATAGCTAAATCTCATCCTCAAGTTGGTTAACTGAAAATGTCAAATCCTTGGTTGTCACAAAACCTCCTCAAACTCATATTAAGAGGAAAAATGCAGTAAAAGGATCCTCTGCCAGAATACAATGGGAACAAGATCTTATACTACATGGTATAGAATATCAAATACCTTTGCAGCTCTGATTAAATACTGAAGAATAGTTTTGGGCAGTTTAATAATAGACTTTGGCAAGGCTAAAATGGCTGAAGCAAATTTCGCAATAGCTCTCTACAAAGAAGGATAAAGCAAGATAAATTAGTGGAATTGTAAAGGCTAATATTTTAAGAAACACACTGTACAATTCTATTAGCAGTAGGATTGATATTAAGTTAAAACAACATTAACTGAGCATTCAATTTTGCAGTGCATTAGATTTAGTTACAGGACAGTGCATAAAAGTGATTTAGTTACACGAGTAACAATTATATATTAGTAATCTGGATTAGGAAAGCGCATCCTAAATGAATATTTAATATTCCACAGATATAGTTATACATCCTTGTCTTTACCTCTATATTTTTATGAATAAATAGAAAATAGATAGAAAATTCATGACAGACATATACATATACTGTACCATTCTATAATTTCTCAGATTAAAAAAAACTCTAATTCATCTGCTGCAAAATAAATATGAAGGGTACAATGAAAAACCACTATACAACAGTTTGGGATAAAGCAATATAAACTCAGGATATTTATTTAATAAATATTTCAACTCATGAACTTTAAACTAGTATCTCTGATAAAACTAGAAAATATTGTTTCAAATGAACAATATGTATTTTCTAATTGGTATTTATCATGTAAATTAATATAAATTAATAAATATATTCAATCATAAAAAAGTAAAATTAATGTGTCTTATAAAGGATAGCTTGAGAAGCTGGTATTACAGTTTCAGTTAAATTAACTACTAATGCAACACTCTCTGTATGAGCTGCAGCAGCCAGACTACTTCTAACTTCTGATACATTAAAAAAAATAATTTAAGGTCATAAAAAATTTAAAAATAATCATGCTACATGTATAATTGAATGGAAATCCATCTCCAATAACATTCTTGCATTGCAGAACTATGACAATTATGATGTACACAAAATCAGTTAAACAGAATCAATATATATCATCATTCCTTTTTCGCAATTCAGACCAATCAAGCTGCCTTTGTAGTCATGGTATGATCAATATAGCAATGCACATTAAAAAAATAGGCATAGATGTTGTGGCCACCATTTTGAGCACATCCAGTAGCTACTCTTGTTTGTAGGAATACCATGCAAGTGAAAACAGTACCTGGAAAGCAGATCTTTTGGGAGGCTCTTCCTCTTCCTTTCCTTCCTCTTCCTCCTCTTCTTCACTGTCCGACTCAAACAAATAATAATCTCCACTTCTGACCACTAAGCAAAATAAAATATTCTTTTTATTTCTCGTAAGGAAACAATTCTCATAAGATCTATCCTGAGTCATGACTCAAAGACTCAGAGAAGTAGGTCTACGGTTACAGGAATCAGTGGCAGGATGTACAAAAATGGAGAAAAGGCAAGCAAGGCACATAGATCACTTGGGATGTCTGTCATCACAAAAAACCTCAATAATAGGAACATTACAGAATGATCAGAAGAAAAGTTGAGAAAAAAGTTGGAATATGTTAATGAAAGTTTGCAACATTCATAACTTCCAAAAATTGTTTCTTTATTTGTAAGAGGTTGAGAATTTTCTAATTCCAGAGGAACAAATGCAATTAATATGTGCTCTCTTCCCCCACCAAAAGAACAGCTACAAAAAGTAATACTGCTAAAAGTCTGCTAGCATCTGAAAGCAGACTTCTCTTTTGCTATAGTCTTTAAGCTTAATATTAAGAAAGCGATAAATACATTCTTGTAGATAACACTTTTTGCTTGTAAATTGTGAAACGGATGCCTCCATATCTTCAAGTTGTAAGAGAATATGAATGAACTGGGCCTTATATCCTTGAACAGAAGCTCATTTTTTGAAACATTAAATAAGCTAATAAGTCCAAATGGATCAAAAAAATAAATAAATTAAATATTAAATATTAAGCAAGAGATAAAATTAAAGTCACAGCATTACATTTGCCTATTAAGACAATGTTTGCAAGTAAACTAAAATATTAATATATTTATTATTATAATAAGAAACGCAGATAGAATGACTTTTGAGATTATATTTGACCCTCATTATATAGCTTTCTGAACCATAAAAATAAATTATTCAATCATACCTTATCCTCTATTTTATCTAAAGCATATATTAAATAACGTATCCTAGGTCAAAGATAAATTGATAAACTGTGCCCTAACTAGGCTATAGAAAATTTTTCTTTAGCTTGAAGATTAAAGAGAAATGGAAAGCAAATAAGGGAAGTATCTGAATAATATAGAATAATGAAAAGCTGGAAAATTGAACAGTGAAGTAAATGTAGTCAGAGAATTATCTCTAAACGAGCTAAAAGGAAGAGCTTGGGTATCATAGAAGGAAGTATAGTAGTGTAGAGGTTAGAATGCAGTATTGCAGGCTAACTCTGCCCGCAGGAGTTCGATCCTGACTGGCTCAAGTTTGACACAGATTTCTATCCTTCCGAGGTCAGTAAAATAAAGATCCAGAATGTTGGAGGAAGTATGCTGATATTGTAAACTGCTCAGAGAATACTGTAAAGCACTATGGAGCAATACATAAATCTAAGTGTTATTGCTCTTGCTGTACACAATTATGATTTTGATTACATCTCCCTGATTTATGAAGTGCTGTACACAAAAT
>JANHZT010003055.1:81744-94029 GCA_032468215.1 Stegonotus admiraltiensis
AACAAAGTATTTAATAAGGCTATTTCATTCATTCAGATCTTGGATGTCTTCTGCTTGTGTTCCCTTTATTTTTTTGAAAAGTATATTTATATATATATATTTCTTTTTAAAGAAAATTTGATAAGATACAAAATGCTGTCAGAAATTTCTAATTTATTCAATGCTAATCATCCAAATAGTAAAATAAAATTGATCATCCATCCATCACCCATAACTCTACCTGATATTTCTTCTGTCTCCGATTCATCCTCATTCTCATCTTCACCTTCACCTTCTTCATCCAATTCTTCTTCCTTTTTTTCAATATCATCTACTTCATTTTCACTTTTTCTTCTTTCCACTATATTTTCTTCCTGCAACATTTTTTCTTGATCTTGCAACATCTTTTCCTCTTCCTGTTCAATGTTGGCATTCAAATTCATCATTGTGAGATCAGGTAAGCTTTCATCTTGATGCACCAGTCTAGTGGTACAGAAATGGTCATGTCAACAAATTGAACAGCTTTAAGTCTGAAAACACTAAATTTGGTTATTTTGTAAATTAAAACAAACTGGAAATGCATGAATACATGAGGCACACACTGTTCAAAAAATGAAAACACCACATGGATTGCACCACAGTAGCAATCATTTGTTATTTTGATGTTAATATTCACATCAGTAATCAGTGATATTGTCACCTAAACTTGACATTTCCCCACAAAGGGGAAAAAATGGTCAAAGTTTAAGTTGTAGAAGCATGAAATGACATGTAATAGCAAGCATTTCATGACTTCACATGGGGACTTACTCATTTTGATGGATTGGTAATTTTTTCTTGATGCTGCTCAAATAATTGAAACAGAAAGAAAAAAGGAAACGAGAAGAGGAAGATCAGAGATAAGACATGATGCTTTATGACTCATTAGCATTACCCATCTGTGGCAGCTTTCAAAAACATATTATCCTAGTCTTAACAGAATGGATTTGCAAAAGCAAAAAGTACAGTTCCAGGATTTTGAATTACTCTTTCTATGTATGAATATGAAAGTATGAATCCTCCCAATTTAAATAAATTATATCCTAAATATATATTTATATTTCTAAAAATATGAGCTGATTCTTCTTTAGATTCCTTGGCATATTTTCCCAATTGAGGATAAGCACAGAAAAGCAAAAATTCTATGAACACTTTTGGAAGAGGTTAATATATGACATGCTATGAATTATCCATATTGTTCCAGTTATGCTTTCAAGAATTATGTAGCTAAATTCAGTGTAAAGTGTACAAGATACACAGTACATTGTTTATATCAATGTAAAAAATTGAAGCGATTAAAATATGTATTCTAGAATTTTGATATTATTTTATTAAGTTACATTATTTGCCTTGTCTCCTTTCAAAGATCGTACAGTAGCAAGGTTATATGAAACTCAGAAAAACATTTAATTTTGTTTATCTGTGATAAACAAAACTCTCAGGATGCACCATTAGTTTCTTTTTGTAAAACATTGGCACTGGAGAGTGAAACTTCAGATTCAACACTAATATAAATCTGTCTAACATTAAATATGTTTGCCTAGACTTAAAGACTTCATTCCATGTCTACAATTATAAGACTTACTATACAATGTCCAGTAGAAAACTAAGTGCTACAAATTCTTGAAAGGACTGGACTGCATCAAAGGAATAAATATGCCATTACATTATAGCGCATGCAGATTCAGGCAAATAACTGGATAACGTATTAATAGATATGCAGGGATAAATTGCTGGCCATCCCAAATTCTCAAAACGGTTTTCAGTGAAAACAGTGCTAAAGCCTGGAAGCTTATGTATAATTGATAGGAATGGAGATATTGAAAGTCAATCAATTATTGGCTGGGAAATAAATAAACAAACAAACAACAATGGTTCTTGGCTCAAAATATTATCTAAATGAATATCCAGAGGGAATGGATACTCTACATGGATGTTTTGGTGATAAAAATGGACCATCTGTTGTAGTTATTTAAAGGTGTTATAAAAAAACAAGAATCAGATAATTATGAACTAGAACATAATTTTACAAAGGATCCTCAGTCACTAACTTGGTCGCCCCCCCCCTTTTTTTATTATTTATATGCCGCCCTTCTCCGGAGATGGAATTTCACATCAGTTTGTACTCTGAGCCTAATGATCGCAACCAATCCTCCTCCCAAAGCCCAAATTTTGAAATCCTAAAAGTCTTAAAGTCAGTCTACCTCACGGGTCAGCAACCTGCGGCTCTGGAGCCACATGTGGCTCTTTCATCTCTCTGCTGTGGCTCCTTGTTGCCGGTTGGCTCCATAATTGAAAGGGCTTTCGGTTAGGAGGAAAAAGGATGCCTCGCTAGGAGGAGACTCTATGGTGGGGGAACCAGACTTCCAGTTGGCAGAGGAAAAAGGATGCTGCACTAGGAGGAGACTCTATGGTGGGGGAACTGTCCAGAATTGAGCGGGGGAACTCCCAGTTAGGACCTTTGTGGCTCTGAGTGTTTAAGGTTGCCAACCCCTGGTCTACCTAGTGGTTGATGTTTAAACTTAATAAAAAACAGTATTCTTTTTTCAGTGTCATATCTGCTCAACACAGCTGATGGTATTTCCGTATAAAGACAATGAACAAACAATACAGGAGATGGTATTAAGCCAGAATTATGCCTTTGAAGAATTTCTGTTTTCTATTTTAACTGAGTTAACAATCAATCCTTTACGAACCAGTTGTTTCTTCTCTTGCCTATCTCAGAATTTGGCTGATCTTACTTTTTGAGTAGGAACAAACTCCTTATCTGTGAGCCATAGGCTTCATCTATCTGCCTGACTTCTACCTCCAGACTCTATGTCACATATGCTTGTCTAGGTTAGATAGTTTTATCCAATTTTTCATTTTTAAAACCATGCGTTGAACTGAAAGATACATTTTTGTCAGTATAAAAATGTCTTCATATGTCTTCCTAACTGGTGAGCTGCTATAGGAAAACAGTAAGTGAAACTTAATTTAGGAGTATTGAAACAATGAATTTCTGATATGATTGATTAAATGAATGTACAATGTACATTATTTGTGTGATCATTTGATATGACAACAACAATTGATTGAAATGATGTACTGGTAATTTATAAAAATTACACAGATAACTACTGCCATAAAATAGTTTCTTATTTAATTTATAAAATGTATTCAAAGTTAATTATTTAATGGACATCTACTCCCCCAATTGGTCCATTAAAATGTGATTTATTAGTATTATTGCATCATTTCTCATGAATTCAGAATGAAAACAAAAATAAGATTGGGAAAATAATTTCTGAAAAGTTACTGAGGCATGAATAATGCCAAATTTGCAATGGAATTATAGTTTTCAAAACATGTTAATCCACTTTTATGGCTCAGAGAAGTAAGTGAACTTTAAACATAAATATCTTTCTTTTAGATTTTATTATTGAATTTATTATTATTGAATTGATGTTTTAGATTGATGTTTAGTTCCAAAGAAAAAGACTTTAATTTTTAGGACCCAACTTATTTCTATTCAGATGACTCCACCAATATATAAATAACTGGAGGACTATTTTTACAGCTTGCTCACCACCTACAGTAGTGAAAACATTACTTTCTTTCACACAGAAGTTAGTGAAGCCCACAAATTTTACTTTAGAATGGACTAGGCATGTCCAAGTTAATTTCCATAATTGGACAGATCCAGCCTGGGGATCTGTTTCATGATCTACCATACTCATCAACTAGTTCTCTTTTTTAATGCTGGTGGGTTAGGGTAGAGAAGAGGAAGAAATCAAACTTTGCAAAAATCAACTTTCAAGTTCTTTACAATTCAAACATCTATGCATATGCCTAAATAATTCACTAAATGCACGAACTGGAAGATGTTTTTTATTACTTCAAAAAATAAATCAAGACGAATTATGGACTAAATATCAGAGTACAAGTGAACAATATTCAGTATAAAGTAGGAAACACTGCAAAGAAATACTGTGCCTTAATTTGAGAATATTTTTTAAAAAATCCTGCTGATCATAAGTGAAGAAGAAAACAGCAACTGTAACACACCTTGTCTTTTCAAAAACTTATATAAGAAAAAGTATCTTAGAAGTTTTATTAGTAAATTCTTCAAAGAGCAAAAAACAGAAAAGGGGAATGAAGGAGACTACAGATGACCAAAGGCAACTTTTACAAACCAAGATAGCATTCAGAAGGATATGCTTAACTGAACAGTCCTCCTAAAAGTGTTCTCCATTCCTTGGGTAAGTTTGACTTACTGCAGTTTTGTTGTACAGGTAGTCCTCAACTTACAACTACAACGAGCCTTTATTGACAAGCAAATGGGAAAACCAAATTTATGGTTAAGTGAATCTGGCTTCCCCATTTTCTTTGCTTGTCAGAAGATCGCAAATATGAACCAGCTGCTAAGCATCTAAATTTTGATCATGCAACCATGGGGATGCTGCAACAGTCATAAGTGTGAAAAACGGTCATGTCACTTTTTTCAGTGCTGTTGTAACTTCAAACTATCACTAAATGAATGGTTGTAAGTCAAGCCAACAAGTCAACTTGTTAGTCCAGGTTAGTTATATTCTGAATATAACATATGCAACATTTGAACAGGAATAAAAACAATTTATGAAAACAAACATTTTACAAACATTTTTTTTCCTCTAGGTTTATATTTGCGTTCTACCAATAAGCAATGTAAATTACATTGCCCATCAACTGTTCTTGAATCCTGGAATATAAACCAAGATTATCATGAAAAAATACGTTTTTAAAAAAATGGCTAGCAGTGCCTAGCACGATGCAAAAAATTAGCAAAGAATGTGTGTGAAAAACCAAAAGGATCCAACATGAACAAGATGCATCAAGATGCTATTTAAGATGCATCAGAACTGAACCAGACCATGAATATTCATCTTGCACGCCTCTATTTCTTAGCCATATTTTCCACTAGAATCCAGCCAGATTGTAATGCATTCTTACTGTACTATGAAGATGCACAGCCTCAATCACATTGAATATAAACAGGTATAATAAGCCAGCCATAAGAGTGCTTCAGTAAAGGCCCAAACAGAACAGTCATTAGTAAGAAGCTACAGTCATGATTGCCAACTTTAGAGTTACAGCAGCCAGCCACCCATGATCAATATTATGCTGTGCAGAACCCCTTAGAATGCAGATATAGAAAATTGTGATACAGAAGCAAAAAACAGAAAGAGAAATGTTCAATTACAGGGAGGCACTGAAGAGTATCAAGTCTATTCAGGAATAAATATTTGAGCCTAGTCCCTGATGAACAGTCACTGCAACAGATGGAAACTGAAGCTCTCAAGACTTTAAAAAGAGCAGAACAGTATTACAATAATAGCTGATAATAGAGAATAGATAGATTAATACATAGATAGCTCAACACTGAACTGTAGGTGTTTAGTATTCTCTGATCTTAGTTATTTTCCTACAGACTTTTCATTACCAGGTTAAGCAAGATTTAAAGTGCCTGGGGAAGTGGAATTCGCTGGAGATATATATATATATATATATAGGCTTGCCTTGTCATACTCGATTGACATGTGGTTTCTTCTTTGATGGTTGCTTGATTAGCATATTGTTTCTTCCTTGGTCATTATCTGGCGCTGTTTTCTGCCTAATTGGTTTGTTGCTGGCCAAGGAGGATATACTATGGGCTATTTGTTTCGTTCCTTGACTTTTGGTAGTATCTTTTAAATGAGATTAGATGAGATTTATCTTTATGTGTCTGTGGATGACTGATTTGTGTGAATACCCAATATCCAGGATTTTCCTAAAAGTTTTGGATTTGACTTGGTCTAGAACAAGGGTGTTAAACTGGATTTCTTCGAGGGTTGGACCAGCATTGTAGTTCTCCGTGGGCCAGCCCGGTGGGGGGGGAGATGGGGCGGCTGCCTCCTGAAACACCTTGCTGGCAAAATGGGGAATGGGGGAGCTACGTGTGGTCCCTCATGCCCCAGTTTGGCTGCCAGAGGCACCATGGGCCTGTCCTTTACTATTTCCAGGCTTTAAGCCTTGAGTCTGACCCCTGGGCTAGAATGTCAATAATTTTCTTGGTAGAGCAAGACTCTCCACCAAACTTGACTCTCGTATACACCAATAATGCTATCTAGCCTGATAACAAAACATCTACAGGAAAATAACCAAACTCAGAGAACACCAAGAACCCTATAACGGATCATTTGGCATTAGGCTCAGCCATTCTGCTACCTCAGTTGTTCCTGGATACATTTTTGTGTTACCTTCTAGATCAGGAGTGTCAAACTCGCGTCATCATGGCGTCGTCACATGACGTATCAGGACTTTTTCCCCCTTCATTAAACCAGGCAGTGGCGGAGCCAGCATGTGATGCATCTGGCCTTGGGCCACAAGTTTGACACCCCTGTTCTAGATGCTCTCAATTGTAGCTTTTTGGAATACATAGGATTACTTACTTCAGTTCAACCTTTTTCTACTTACTAACCTTTAGACACTTGCATAATCTACCATTAAAGTCACACTGTGGTGATGTAACATGGTAAATTATAAGGCATTCATTATATAGCTTTCATATTTCTATATTCTGGAATAGAAGTGTCAAAAATTTTAAATTGGTAGTCACAATAGAGTGACTACCAACTTCTGCTTTCTTGTGTATCAGAATAATTAATCAGTGGAATCACTTGACTCCAGAAGCTGTGGGTGCCCCAACATTGGAGGCTTTTAAGAAGAGATTGGACATGCATTTGTCTGAAATGTTATAGGGTTTTCTGCTTGAGCCGGGGTTTAAAGTAGAAGACCTCCAAGGTCCCTGATTCTCTCTTATTCTGTGTGCATTGGGTGTGCACTGTGGCCACAATCTTGATTTTTTTGATCACAGCTTGCCAATATCCCTGCTGTGGTTTCCTTTGCTACTTTATATATCCCAACTTACTATTTACTTGATAAAACAATGGCTTAACATCCAGCAGAAAATAAAATAAAATAAAACTGAATGTATCAATTGCAAGTCATTTTTTTAAAAAAACGAGCTTCAATTAAAGCAAGGGGAATATCATAAACATACACTGAGGCCCAAATACCTGAACTCCAAACACTTAGAATGTAGTTGATTTAAATATTAAAACCTAACTAATTTACATACACCAATGTATGCACATGCATGATAGTATATTGGTACCAGCATGTTTCCAGAGGAAACCTTTATGTCTAATTAATTTAAAGTGGCTGAACATTTACTGAATTCTGCTCAGCTTTAAAATGAACCAATATTCTTAGCTTTTAAAAAGAGACTATTAAGATTGCACTGCATTAACAAAAAAATTGTAATACCGGGAAGTTGTGTTATTTGAGTAGCATTATGTTCTCTGAGTAACATGAACAGCTTTATTGTTTTTATTTTAAAGATTGAATGTACAACTAAATAAACACTAATTTTTTAGGTTGAAAAAAGGAATAATTAAAATACCCACCTATTTATTATAAGATAAACACGACCATTGACTTTGGCATGGCTTTGGCAACAGATGAAAGTGTGAGAATGCATAAGGTGGCAGCAGAAAAATTAGAGAAAGAGAAAAGAAGAATACTGTTAAACAGGATTAAAGATAGATATTTTTCTCAGGAAGCACACAAGGAGAAAAGCTGCAATTATGTAGTATGCATATTGAAAAAACATCACAACCCCTGCAGAAAGAAGAACATATAAACTTCTATTTGCCCATGACTTCGTATACACTGCCAGAAACTAGGAGGAGGAAAGTAGATGAATTGTTCCATTTTGTGTCTCTCTTATATGGCTTGTTTTTCTGTTCCCATTTATTAAATGTGGAAGTTAGTAAATAAAATGAAATAATATACGTACATACACAGCTATACATATATGAGAGCCAGTGTGGTGTGGTGGTTAAAGTGTTGGGTTAGAAACCAGGAAAATGTGAGTTCTAGTCCTACTTTAGGCATGGAAGCCAACTGGGTGACTTTAGGCCGGTAATACTCCATCAGCCCAACTCACCTAAGAGGTTTGTTGTTATGGGGAAATAGGAGGATAAAGGAGTATAAGGCGTGGTTGCCACCTTAAGTTTCCCAAGATATACAATAAAGATGCAATAAATATCTACATTTATATATCTATATCTATATATCATCTATATCTGTTTAACAATAGTTACAGATATTCTCCATAGAGAGATAAGTCAATTGCACTTTCAGTTGTTCATCCACTAAAGATGAAAAGCTTATCAGAAGAGAGAGCTTCCTCAATTCAGTTCAATAAATATAGTTGCAAAACAGATAGTAATTACTCATTTGAAAATGTAAGCACTCAAAGCTGTTTTCTTGGGTGATCAGTTTTGATTTTTTTCACATTTGAATGTTTAAAAATTCAAATAATTTCCTATACCATTTGTGAAGAAAAGAAAAATGAAAACACACCAACCATACCACCTGTCTCTCCCTAACTACACCAACACCAACATTATATATTCATCTTGATGCCATGCTGAGAGGTATATTCTTTTGCTCTTGCATACCAATGTCATTTCCAAGTACTTAAGGGGTAGAGTTTATATTATGATGTATTGTCACTTACAATCTACTTGTAGACACCTGTATAGGAGACTGGAGATGCAAATAATTTAATTGATCAATATTTGCTAATTTTTCATATAGATTTTTGTTTGTGCTTTTAATTCCCAAAACATAATGGTCTCCTATAAATTACATCATTTTTGTGTATGGGAAGGCATATAGTCTCATCAATCCTTTGTTAAGTTTTGATGCAGTTATTCTTAATTCTTTTGGAATACAAATCTGAACAATATATTATTCTGCCTTTATTTCACTCCTATGAAAGCAGCTATTTTTTAATTTTCTAAGTTGGCTTTTGTCCTTAAAGAGCATTCCTACATAGAATCAGATAAAAATACAGCAGTGACTCTTTTGTTAAACAATATCATTATCCCTGATAGTTTAGTTTTACAAAGGTTTCCAAATTTGAGTCTTATGACATTTTATTTTTTCTGTAGGAGAACCATAATAAGCATCAACATGATCTATTTTGACTTTAGGGAAGAAGCTGCATTTCTTTGTCTCTTGCGTTTGCATTTTTAATTTTATTTCTGTAATTTTATTGCTTGTTAAGATAAAATATTTAACTAAAATAATAAAATGTTAAATCACTGAAGGTTTTCAAAAATAGATTGAACAACCATTTGATCAGGATGTTATAAGATAACTAGAAGATCCCCCACCCCCCGAATTCTTTGATTCTATATTAAAAGAATTTTAATGGTCAATAGATACAACCGAGTTCCTACAGTTGCTTCTCAAATTATAAGTAATGCAGCAACCCAGAATATATTTGGTAGGGAATAAATCTCATTAAATTCTGTCTGGTGCTGGGAAAACCACATATAAAGAATTCAGACCAAAATAGCATTTTTGTGGTTGCAGTGAAGGTTTGTAGATCATGAGATTTCTAAGTCGTATTTATTATCCAGTCACAGAGAACAGGCCATCTTTCTCTAATTATACTCTTGTTCCTCAAAATCCAGAGTTACTTGACTATAAGGTGATAAGGAGACAATTTAACCAACCAACCAACCCCACAATTCAAACCTTGGGGGGGGGCAATAAAATGAAGGAAAAATTTTCTGTTTTGTTTACCTGTAAATGGCATTGTCTTGTTTGCTGACTATGGCTTTTAAATCTGTGAGTTGGAGGAATCGGTCATGGAAGTAATGCAAGTGTAATATGCATACCAATAGAAAGGAGGTTGGGATAAAAATGCGAGTGAATAATTCTGCTGTAGAATACTGTTCTAAGCCAAGATCCTTTAGCCTAAAATATAAAATAATTCAAGTTACAGCTATATTTCATAACTTGTAAATAACCTTCACAATCTTTTAGACTTGTCAGAAAGCACAAGGAAAAGTTAAAACATTTTTATTTTTACAAACAGTAAGCAGTTTTGAAAATTATAAAAAACAACAAAATAGTAGCTATCCCGATGGGATCCAGAGACAGATCCAGAAAAGACTTGCAAGAAATACTTCTAAAAATAGTTGTGATAGTTTCTTTGTCTATTCCTTAACCTAAAAATCTAAATTTAGCTGTATTCCATGGCAGAACATTATCCAATATTTTACCTTGGTGCTTACAATGTGAAAAAACGAATTCAGAATTATAATACAAAATAATATGTAAAAAACAGAAACAAATGAACATAACTGAAATAATGTTGAAAAGACAGCAGATGAATTAAATTCAAAGAACTAAAAATATTAGATTCGTAACATATTAAAAGTCTTAGGAAAAATAAAAAGATAGTTGCTTATTGTTTCAAGCTCATAACAATAAGCTTGTGCATTCTGCCAATCTAAGACTACAACTGTCTTGTTCAGTACAATGGATAAGTTGCATATTGAATGATACCTTCACTGCAGATACAACCTCAACAGAACTCTCTGAATCCAGCAACACCGTGAAACTTTGGAATTAGTTCTGGTCTTTTAGTTTATAAGGCTGATAAATTTCTTGTTCATCATTTTCTTTTGTGACTGTACCAAAATTCACTTACAAGTGAACAAAGGCTGACTGAAAAATATTCTTTCACTAAACAGCTTTAGTTTAAAAAAAATCCTGTGATCTCTTGTCCCAAAACAGAAATTAGTGGAAAAATCTTTTTTCCCCCCACAAAACTATAGTGGCAATTTTTTTCACCCAACATGCTTGACTACAGAATGAGAGATACGGAAGACTGGTCAACTGCAGAAGTAAAAACATGAACTCTGATCAAAGTTATACAGATAGGCATCAACTTACAGTCACAATTGGGCCTGGAATTTTTGTTGCTAAGCGAGTCATCATATGATTAGACCTTAATTTACAACCAGTTTTACCATGGTTGTTGAGTGAATCAGGCAGTTTTTAAGTAAATCATCTGGTCATTAAATGAATATGGCTTCCCCACTGACTTTGTTTATCAGAAGATGGCTGAGAAAGTAGCAAATTGACTAGAAGACACTGCAACCATCATGAATGTAAGCCAGTTGCCAAGAGCCCAAATTGTGATCATGTGACTGTGGGACATAGATGTGTGTGTGTGACGGTCATAACTTTGAGGATGATCACTTTTTTTTTACTACTGCCATAACTTGGAATCATTAAACAAATGGACATAAGCCAAGGATTACTCATACTGGAATAGATATTTTTTAATGTGTGAATTCAGCAACATCTGAAGGGAAAGTTAAGGGCGAAAATGTTAAAAGAATGTATCACATTGTTATGGCACAAACCTTTCTGATTTTGAATTTATACTGTGACATAAAATTTAAAGGTAGATCTTGTGGCATAAGTGCACAATGCTGCTTTTATTATTTTGATGAAAACATGAAGAACATGCCATGTGTTTGAACTAACAAAAATAAATGCTAAGTCAGAAGCTTTGACACTTGAAAACTATGCATATGGTACACAAACCATGCACAATTAATTTCTTTAATTTAGCTTGGAATGCTGTCTAGAATGAAAACAACTTCTTCAACTATTGGCCTCTCAATAGTCTCATATTTGATTTCTGAAGGGATTGAGTTAAAATGGAAGGTACATGAAAAAATAAATGTTTTGGTTAAAAGTTGAAGAGATAGGACTGATTTTGGACTGATTTACAAAAGAGAAGCTGAATATTTGTTTCTTCTAAAGAAAGGTATTTCCTAAATATGCTCACTTATAAAACATCAGGTATCTAAAGTAATATTAATGTTTTATAATTCACCATCCAAATAAACTGCATTTTAAAAAATGGAGTAACAAATAATACTTACTGATCATCATTCATGTTTGTCATGTTTTTCCACAAGTCAGGGAATGCTTTAAACTGATATGTGTAAATGAAAACAAGCACTAACATAGTGTAAACCACAACTGACATCCAAAAGTATTTCAGAATTCGTCGCCACCATTCATAGTGGACCTACCAAATAAGAAATTAAGTCTCACATAATATTCATCATTTGCAGTCATTTATCATAATTCAGTGATCACCATTTCAGAAATCATTTGATACATTTAAATGCCAAGCTGTATTAAACTGAACTTAATGATTGTTGGTAGTCTTGTTCTTTCTGATCTCCCCTTCCTCTTGCTCTGTCAAAAACTTACGTTGATTTTGATTTGACTCACACTTGTTTTATTTTTTTAATTTGATTTATATGCCGCCCTTCTCTGGAGACTCAGGGAGGCTTACAATGCGTTAAGCAATAGCCTTCA